>LDKF01000948.1:8325-45131 GCA_001026735.1 Rotylenchulus reniformis
AAAATATAACCCCTGGCTAACTATATAATAAATAAATAGTTGATTTACATGAAAAATGTATACATATTTCCTGTAATAAAATCCCCACGGTTTATTTTCAAATACCCCACCCCCTTCCTATCTGAAGTGATGTCACTCGGTGCTTTCAAAAAATTGGAAAAATCGGGGGTTTCGAAATATTTCAAAAATTTTCACGGAAGTTTGAAAAAATAAAAAGGCTAAAATAAAAGATAGAACATTAAATTTTGCATATTTGTTTCTTATGATTATGGCCTAGCAAGCTTCAAAAAAACTTTTCGGCCTTTTGGTTCTAATGAGCTTGGGTTCTATTGAGCTGCACTTGAAAATACGGCGGAAAAAAGAGCAGGTGAGTACTGCGCGTTACTACAGAATAGCGGAATCACGAAAGATCGAAGTTAGGCCGCTGTTTTGTTGTTGAAAATTTTTTATTTTAGAATTTTCATATAAATTTTTTGATGATTTTAAAGTAAAAAATCATTTTATTATCATTTCTTGGGAATGTGGCAAGGCAATTAATTTTAATACCAACCAAAATTCTGCGCCAAAGATGTCAGTTAGAACATGACCAGAACTGAACACAACAAATCACCAAATTTGCACAATGAAAATATTGCCTATCAATGGGGAAGATTGAATTGACATGATTATTATATTTATGTTGTTAAATCCATGTGAACGATGTCAGTATATTCATTACTTTTGAGATATTGTCTTTATTCTCTCATTTAAATAAAATAATTATTTGCAATTTTTATTAAATATGAATTTTTAAAAAGATTTATTAATTTTAAAGATAAACATTGAGACTACCAAATAGCTGAATTTTATTATGGATTACGAGTTCAGTTTTTCTAGCCAATCCGCAAATTTTATAACTTTGTATTTTTTGGAAAAATTTAGTTTGATTTTTTGAAGTTTAATTTTTATTATGAGCCCCGGAGAGATATATAAAAATTAAAATAATTTTTAAAATTTATTATAAAGATTTAATTTCATTTCATTCATTTTTTATAAAAAAAATTAATCCCCAAAAATATCGTTTAGTGAAAGAAAGAATAAATTTATTTAATAGAATTATAGAAGATCAAGCATCTAAATAAAAACATAAATAAATTTTTTGCCTTTTTATAAGATAATGAATCGGAAGAAAATATTAACTACAAAATTTATTATTATTTTTGCAATTATTTCTTTGTACGCATTTGCCATGCCAATAAACGACGATGAGCGCAAAGCATTGAAACGAATTCTAGAAAAAATGGACAAGGTCAGACAAAGATGAAGAAAAATACTTAGTCCTAAATCCTACCATATAATAGTTAATTTTAATATAATTTTTAATTCAAATTTTATTAATGATGATTATAAGATATAATATAAGTCCTACAAAAATGTTGGTCCAGCCAGACCCCAAGCCGGGACCTGCTCAAAAAAAGAACTATACGTTTGTAAATCGAAAAAATATAAATTTTTTCAAAATGATAAAAAACCAAAATCCATGGTTTTTCAAAAATTCTCGTTTTTTTAATTAAAATCTTGAATATACAATTTGAAATTTGTTAAATTAAAAATAAATTTCTCTACTTCTTATCAAAAAAGTATTTAATCAAAAAAATACAAATTAAAAAAAAATTGATTAATTAGACTGAAGAAAATCAGGCTCGGCCCAGACTAGACCAAGTATATATCTGAAAAAGTCTTTTAAAATTAATTCCATTTTACGTGTCATAGCGGTATTAAAAAGTAAAAATTTAATTAATAAAATGAATAAAAATATAAAATGTTATTTTGCAGAAAATAATGGACGGAATCCGTTGGAGAAAAACAAATTGTCAAGACCATTCTGAGTTTTCGGACGAGTTAGAAATTGTTCAAAATTTACAACATTTATTTAAAAAATTGAAAAATCCCGAGGAAAATGTGACAAAAATTGACATTGAAAAACTGTTCGAAAAGTTTGAATTATTTTTGGACAAAATGATTGGAATAATGGAGAAAATGCTCCAAAATATGGATGCCTATAGTCCAAAATGGCGATTCGATGAAGCACTGAAAGAGGAGATGAAATCGGAACGAAAATGCACCGTAAACTTCGTGCAAAATGCCGAAATTGAGCGGTAAATCTAATTTTATAGATCAATAATTTTTTTATTATTTATAGATTTTTTTATAGATAAGTGATCAAATCCCATAAAATGATTTAAAAAAATATTCTTTTTTATTTTCAGCATTCATGATTACGTAAGCCAACATTTGTTGGAAAATATTCGGTCCAACATTACCCATTTATTTATTCTGCAAACAATGGCAATGCCCAAAAAGCAGAAAGCATATTGCGAATTTTTTGAGACATATTATTACAAGAAACAAGGTACAAGGAAAAAAATAATAACAAATTACAAAAAGAAACAAAAGAACTTACTGTAGTCCAGTTTAATGGTCCAATGATACTTTGAAATAGATTTCAAAAAAACAATTAAAAGTACTAAAAAAAATTATGAATAAATGCATTATTATTTGATATTTATTGGAATATTCAACAATATTTAATAACAGAATTGAATAAAGAATTGCAACGAATAGAGCAAGCATTGGATAAAGAATTAACAACAGATTGTGCCACCATAAATATGTGGGAGAAAATATCCCATTGTTTGTGTTGCTATAAGGATTGGGCTACGGATGAATATGAATGTCACCGTAAGTAATAAAAATGCAAATTTTTTTTTAAAAAAATTAAAAGGACCTAAGGTATTAAAACTGCTAAATGTTCTAAAAGGCTTGCTTGGCCATAATTATAAAAGGTATAAATATGATGAATTTATGTATACTATGCTTTATTTTTCAAATTTCATTAAAAATTTTATTTGATTTTTCAAAAATATTTTTTTTTGAAAATGTTCAAGAAAATTCAATACACAAGAGATCCAAAAATTATATAATTTTCTGTTTGGTGGTTTAATTAGAAAATTAAAAATGTTTAGGGATCCATAAACTGATTCCAGTATTGTTTTCTAAAATATGAAATATTTAGACGAAATAATAAATAAAAGCAAAAAAAACATTGGATAACCTAAGTATTATTATATAATTTTAAAAAAATTCAGCAGTAAAGTCCTTTTTTTGTTGGCCAATTTGGTGTCCCATGGTAATGCTAAGCCCAGTTGTATCGGTACCTATGGATTTGTGTTCGGATGTTCGGATGAGTATTGGCAAGAGCAAATTTGATCGGATCGAGACTGAATTGGCCAAAATTGTTGCCAAAAAGGACGAAATCTTGCAAATGGATACATCCACTGAAGAGTGAATAAAATGTCGAAATTGAAGAAAAGAAATTACTGAAAAATATTAAAAATTCCGTATTTATTCAATCTTATATTTATGTTGTAAATGAGAAAAAATACCATTTAATTCAGATTTTCGCGATTTTTCTTTAATTTAAGGTGACCTTAATAGCCATAATTATAATAGGAATATTTTTACTAAAACTATAATTTTTATACAAAATGAAAATATGTATAGTTTCCATCAATCGATCAATTTATTTATATTTAAATATCCATTTTAAAATTACTAACAAAATTGACTCATTAAAAATAGTTCTGAAAATTTAGAATAATTTAAAATATATATTAAATTTTTAACCCGGAAAATTAATTAATTCATTCATCCAATCATTCATTTTGAAAATTTATCATTCTCTAAAAACATACAGCGGAAGGAAAAAGAAAATGAAGTGATCAAAGTTAAAAAAATACCAAAAGATAGAGCATAAAATTCCGCACAATTTTTTCGCTAGAGATTTTGGCCTAGCATATTTAAAAAAAGGTTTTGAAGAACATTTTGATTTTGGCACCTTTTTTGTATCGACCCAGAATCGGCCAAGCAACACATTTTTTCAAGTTGGATTATTATCGGATTGGAAAAATTTATCTTTCTTTTCATCAATTTTTGCTCAATTTTTCTGATCTTTTGTTCTTGTATTTTTTGGCCAAATTATTTTTTAACTTCATCGGTGTAAATAATAAATGCGCCAGGTATAAGGGTCGCCCAAAAGGTGTCGCACCATATTATGAAGATGTAAACAACCGTGCTGAGTCATTTCAGCCTAAAGTACAAAAATAAAATATCAGTCCCAAAAAACATTTTTGTTAGACCTTTTGACCAAAATTATAAAAAAAAAATTTGTGCAGAATTTCATGCTGATTCTTATGATATAAAATTTTATTTCGAAATTCCGACAAAAATGTCGAAATTTTCGGAAAACTCGAATTTTTGATAATTTCGACTTTTTTTTGACATTTTTGTCGAAATTTCAGAAAAAAATTTATACCATCAAAATCAGTATGAAATTCTACACAACTTTTCCTTTTATACTTTTATTCTAACAGGTCTAACAAAAATTTTTCTTGGGCTGATATGTTATTTTTGCACTTTAGGCTGAAACGCCCATTTTTGCACTTTAGGCTGAAATGACATAGCACCGTAAACAACAGCCATAGTGGTAAAAGTCCTACAATCTGCATTAAATTCTTCCTTAATTCTGTGCAACACCACCGCTCCAATTCTCTAAAATTAATAAAATATATTTATAATAATTTAAAAAATTATTTACTTTAAGCTATGGTCACAATTTACTTTACATCGAAAATTCCCTGCAGCCGACGCATGTCAAAACGCAGCGTTTTTGGCTGCATCATTGAGACCACCGCTACGTCCTGTAGCCATTTTGCTGCAGACTTCTGCTAAATAAGAAAATATATGTTAATAATGACTAATTTTTGGGGAGGGGAAATCCATGGAATAACAGGAAATATCTATAGGAATAATGAAAGTCCTACATAGTATGATTGTCCGTCATACTATTAATTTATATGACCCATAGTATGATTATTCGTCATACTACAAATATACATTTATTATACATTTATACACATTTCATAGTAGACTTATTAGGCCTACTATTCCCTACCTACGTAATATGCTTATTAGGCATATTACTCTTCTCTCAATCCTTCATCTGCATAATATGCTTATTCAGCATATTATTATCCATCCATTTCTTTACCTTCCTCCGCTTCGGGATTCCCCTCCCCGGGACCCTCAGACCCATAGGTCTGTGCCCCTTTCCCCGGGAACAGCTTTGGCTGCTTTATTCCACAAATTAGATCGAAAACAGAATGATGAGGGGGAATCCGAAAATTGCTTCCCTCGGCCCTCTTTTTATTGGGACAATTGGCCGAGAGAAAATGGGAACAACAATCAACAGGTACAACCCAACCCCCGATCAAAAAACGCCCCCGCTAAATCCCGATCACATCATCGGCCCAATTATCGATCCCTCTTGGGATTAACAATATAATTTTCTTATTTTTATTTATTTTGCTTAAGATATTTTAGCACTAATTTTGCACTCAAAATTAATTTTGATACTTTGTGCGGAACGTCCTTTTTGATACTTGACCTAGCACCTATAATTACAGTAATGATAAATTCAAGAATAACGATGAGCTCTAATCTCTCGTAGTTTCAGATAACAAAAATATACTCAACTGATTATGAGAATATATTCTTCTAGCCATGTATTCTTCTAACCACTATAAAAAACTTTTGTGACAATTCATTTGATCAGAAAAATAAGTTTGGAAAAATGATCTACAGCAAAAATGTTCTTTTTTTGCAGAATTTTCTCTGAAAAAAATTTGCCACATTTTGAAAAAATGGAATATTATCAAATGGAATAGAAGGAAAAATCTCTGAAGGAGAAATAATAATTTACGAATTATCGATTTGCCAGTGATCTCATCAATACAACGTTTCCGGTCCAATTTGAGCTGATCGGAGTCCTCTGATTGTGAACAGATCGATCACTGTCTTTCTGTATGGTTTTATGGTCCAAATGACCACTACTGGATTCAAGACACCAATCCAAGTCTCGGGAATGGCCGCCAGAATTTGGGCGGACACAACCAGTATGTCAAATTGCATGTCGTTGCCGGCGGGCACCAAAATGTTGCCGAATATGATGCAATTCAATGTAAGCACAACATTGATTAACATTGAAAGAAATGGGACCATTGCCTAGAAATCCAAAAATCTTTTCGCAAAATAAACAGCTTCTCTAAATCGAATTAATTTAATCTTTGGTTTTAAATCCTATTAAATAAATAAAAACTAAATAAATAAATTATTATTATATTATTGTTTTCTTAACATTCAATCTAGGAGTCCCTTTCTAATGATTATTCTTACATAAGTTTATAATTAGTTAGAATGTAAAAAAATCATTTTTGTTTTTTTATATTTAATTTTGATTAATATTTAATTAATTTTTTTTATTTTGCATCTAAGTCCCTTGAAGTTTAAGCATCGAGTATTCTTTTATTGCCAAAAAATGACAATGTCTACTCGATAATAATGGTTCATATATCAAGTATGATTAGGTTATATTTGATTTTTAAAAAAATATTTTCTTCAGAAAATTAAAGATCCTCGAAACTTAGTTAGTAGTTAGTTCCACTCTAAGTATTAGATATGTATGTCTTTTATATTAAGGATGACGTTAAAAATGCACATTAAAGTCATGCTATTTAGAAATCTCTTTGGATTTTGTGAGGCCAAACTATAAAATAATAATAGAATTTTATGCCAATCTTTTAGTCGTTTAGCTTTCAAATTTCCTTAAAAAAGTTACAAATATTGAATAGGTATATTGAGTTACATAACATATATTTTATACTTTTGACCTATAAAGGGTATGGTCTTGATTGGCATTTTTTAACTCCCTAATGGGCTTTCTTCAATAATCCAGAATGCCTTTGATATTTTTTTAATATTGCACATTTTTAATAATATTATTATTCTATTGCTTTTATAAACAGACAAATGCTATCAGACTGCGCGTAAATTGCCTGTCGAACTCGCGTTGCTTGGATTTCGCCATATTTTCTCTTACACACCATTCTAACTGCGCAACTGATGATAATTGCGTATGCCATCAGATTTACCGAAAAGCAATACAGCATATTAACGGTGGACATTAACTTTGTCTGCAATATATTATAATAAAATCATGAAAAATTTCATGTTGCAATTTTGAAATAATTTTTATTAATTTTGAAAACTTGGATCGAAGAAAAAATTATTAAATTACAACTGACATGAGACTAATTTTTTCTATAATGAAGATTCCTTTTTGCCCCTTTTTCTCGATAATAATGCTAATAATTATGGTACATTGTTCGAATAATAAGTACCATTACTACTGTAAATGAAGTTTTTTGGATATATTAATAGAAATGTTGACTAAAAACTAGGAAAAAATTAAAAATTGAAATTTATATAACACTAGTACCGTGTCCATATTAATGGCTAAAATTGGTTGCTGATTTGCCAGAGCTGAAGAACCAGAGATACGTTCGGCAATTTGTTTGTTCTCAACAAATCTTTTATCACCAGACGGAAATCCAACGACGATAAAGAGAAAAATGATAACCAAACAAATTGCTAATGGAACCGTCAACATGGACATATATAACCGACAATGGAAATCTTCATTCCCCTGAATATAACTTTAATTATTAAATCGAAATGATTTTTGCAAATCTTTTATTTTGCAGAAACAAACCAATTATCAAAAAAAAATAAATGAAGAAGATTCTGATTTAGCATCAGAGAATGTCCACATTTATATTTGTTTCTAACAAAGTTCCTCTTCAAAAAAGAGAATGTTTATTGTCCAATTTCCACTGTTTACTGTCCTATTTTATTGGATACGATTATTATCTACCATATATATTTCATATACAATAATATATAATTGAAAAATATGCAATTTAATTCACCTATTCAACACCAACTAGCGATAGAAAAATTGAATGGCTTGGCCAAAAGTTGAGAAAAAATAAATTAATTGCCATACCGTATTCTCTCTAATATAAGCACCGGTGCTTATATTTTTCAATGTCGCTTCAAGGGTTGCTTATATTAGAGAGGGTGCTTATAATAGAGAGGGTGCTTATATATTTCAACCAATCTGATACTAGGCGCACAGTTTCAAAAAGTGTCTAAAATTTAAATTTCTTAAGAAAAATTGATGATTTTGTCCCAATTCTTTCTTAAGTAATTGCATCCTTTCAAATCTTGGTAGACTCTATTTTTTTAATGACAATTTTTATTACGTCAACTCAAGTAAAGTGAATTAGAATATAAGTAAATGATGGGGAAAATGTTAATCTCAAGCGGGGATCGAATCAAGAATATATAATTTTCAAAGTATATTCTGAAAAACGAAGGAAAATAAAAAAAAAGTTTTTTTGCAAAAAGAGTGAACAGAAAAAGAAAATTAGTATGGAGAAAAAGAAAATTAGTATGGAACATTATTTGCTTCAAAATTTGGAAAAACTGGACATTTTTTATGGCCACGAGTTATCTCCGGTGCCAGATTCGTGTTAAGGCCTATTTTCGTAAAAAAATCCTTTTTCAAACGTTGATCAAAAAATTCAGGTTCCGTTTTTTATTTATTCGATTTTTAACGAAAAATCGTAATAAAAGTCTTTTTAACTATCGAGTCATTTCTGTAAATAATGAGTATAAATTTATGGGGTGCTTATATAAGAGGGGGGTGCTTATAATAGAGAGGGTGCTTATATTTTTCAAAGCCAGACCAAGAGTTGCTTATATTAGAGGGGATGCTTATAATAGAAGGGATGCTTATATTAGAGAGAATACGGTAAATTAGCCAACAAAAATTGGGCCATCGTAAATGGTAGAGCAATAGCTAGAGGCCCATCCATATAAAACATGGCATCAACTTTGTACATAAAAATTAACTGCAAAAAATAAAATTACTTAAATTTTATTTTTATGAAGCCATTTAAGGTTCTAGATCATTTCTTTACAACTTTGTATTATTTTTTATTGAATTTATATTTTATTGCATATCTATTATTTCTGTTATTTAATATTTATTTGGAACTTCATTTACTTTCTGCCTAAAAAAGCTCAGTTTTCCAAAAAGAAATTTATTTTTCAAAATTTTATTTAATAATACACTGGACCTACATAATTTTTAAATTAATTTATTTTATTGTAGAAAAATGACAAAAATTGTCAACAGCTCTTTAAATTGTTAGCGGAAAAATTCATAAGTATAAAGGGATAAATGCTATTATATTTTGGAACCAGAAATCCGAGAATTTTAAGTCGATATCAGTCTCTATCAAAAATTTATTAAGCTTTGGTACAATATAATTTTTTGTTTATGTACCATACTAATAAGTTTATAACTAATAAACTTACCAATAACTTTTATAAATAATAAATATCGGTATAATAAATAATAAATACAATAATTCTTACTGGGTGAAGAAGTTCGGTACTGCTCACCAACAAAATATCGTTAATGGCCGTTTGGAACAAAATTCGACTATAAAATCGCATTTCTTTTGGAGATTTTTTAACAATCAACCAGATCAAGGCAAAATTAAAGAAAATTCCAAGGCAGAAGCAAACATGAATATTCCAGATGTGAATATCACGCGGGAGTGACATTATTATAAATTGATAAAAAAAATTTAAAGTTGATTAAAATTTTTTGCTAAAAAATTTCGCTGTCAAAATTGAGAAACTTAAAGGAATTTTTCTCGCTTTTTGGTAAATTTTAAAATTGATTTCGATGTTTCAAAATAAAGATTTTTGAAAAATCACGCAACTAGACTGATCAATGAGTAGTTCGATTAATTTTTTAATTAATTTTTCATTTTCGGTTCACCTTTTCTCACGGGTAGAAATTTACACGACATGCGATAATATAACAATTGCTGCCTCTCTTTCATCTCAAAGAAAGTGCAAAAATGGGTGTCTCACGATTATCTCATAAAAGTCTAAATCCCAAGAAGGGGCAATGTTAGAAGAAAAGAAAGTTTAAAATCTAAAAAATAATAATTGATTTTCAATGCAATTTACGCCAAATCTTTTTTAATAGATGGAGAATTATTAATTATTATTAGTTTATACGAAAAATAAATTTACCAAATGAAAATACCCCTAATAAAATATAAGCACCACATCTCCAAAATAAGCACCCACGGTCAGAGAAGGGAAATGAAAGGGAAAGGTGCTATGTCGTTTCGGCGAAAACCGCCAAAATAGAATTACTTTTCCGTAAAACTTTTTTATTAGACTTGTTAGACAAAAAGTATAAAATGCAAAATTGTTCAGAATTTTATGCTGATTCGAATGGTGTTAAAAATTTTCTGAAATTCGAACAAAAAATTTGAAATATCCCCTAAAAACCGTATTTTTCAGTATTTCGGGAAAATTTCGAAATTTTGTTCGAATTTCGGAAAAATTTTTATATCATTCGAATCAGCATGAAATTCTGCACAACTTTGCCTTTTTATACTTTTTGTCTAACAAGTCTAACAAAAAAGTTTTAAGGGAAAGTAATTCTATTTTGGCGGTTTTCGCCGAAACGACTCACCACGAAAGGGAAATAGAAAGGAAAGGGATGGAAAGGAAAGGAAAGGAAAGGAAAGGAAAGGAAAGGAAAGGAAAGGAAAGGAAAGGAAAGGAAAGGAAAGGAAGAGGGAGGGAAAGGGAGAGAGAGGGAAAGGAGGAAAGTAAACTTTTAAAAACCAGTTTTGAACAAAAATTTCTTAGGGGTGTATGTTAAAACCGAAAAACCGACCGGGTTCGACCCTCAGTTTTTGATTTTACCGGTTATTGAGATCCCGATTTTCGATTTTTGACCAAAAAAACCCTGTTCGAATATAATGTATTTTGGACTACCATTATATTTTTAAATATACACCTCTGAATATGGTTCTTTGATTTATAATTCAGGCGATCATTGACAGACACATTCGTTTAAATTTTCTTTATCAATCATGGTAACCAATGTGAACGAAAGGACGGATTGCGATTCAAACATTAATTTTTTTAAATGCCTATCATGTAAGATAATTAATTGGCTTCATTATGCAATCCATTTTAATATCCTCTTTACCATTTCACATATAATTGTTGCTCATCGGCCTTCCCTGGATTTGCTGCACATTATTGGAGATTCCTGCATTTGTGTCCATTATTTGTCCATTCATCCTTGGTTCCACAATGCCAATTTGAGTTTGGCGACGGCAACAAAATGCCAACAATTTGGCCATTTCTTTGCGCATTGCACAACGATAATCGACACTGAAAGAGAATCAAAATAACGAACCGGAATAAGGGAGGCAACAATTATTATGAAATATTTAATTTGTGATCTCAATCATTCCATAAATTCAGCTATTTTTCTTTGAATTTTGGGGTGTTGACCGATTTAATTAAGGTTTTATTCGGTTCACTAGTGATTTTGAGTGAACTTCGGTTGCAGCCGAAAATATTGCTAATTTCCTGATAAGAATAAAAAACAATTTTGTTTTATTCATCCATGACAAAGATATCAATCGCCGAAAAACTGGAAAATTTTCGAGGGATCCAACAAATTAAAAACGAACGTTCAGATGTACAGAAAATGGAATTGTATACCTATCTGTGAGATATCATTAAATCAGTGATTGGATCCCAAATGTTCGACCTGCTTGCATAGAGAACCGGTGCGTTGATGGCCTGTGCAATTTTGCTGAATTGCAAAGCCAAGCGGAAAAGGACATTTTCGGTTTTTGGAGGGAGTTGGAAGATGGGAAGGACGAGCTGGATGAACGAGGAGGAGGGGAACCAACAGCAGAACACGATGGCCATCAACAGGAAGAGTGATCGGAGTACGCGTCGTTCAGTCGCGGAATTGGACAAGGTGGGCACCACTGAAAAATTAGTAATGCTCAAGACTGAAAATTTATACCGAGAATTGACCGAGATTCGGAAAATTCAAAGAGGCTAACAAGGACAGAAAAGGTTAATTCCACTGCTGATAAAACTGAACATGATTCGAGTCAGATTTAAGTAAAAAAATTTATGAAAATATGGTGAACATAAAAAGATTTAAGCCAAATAATTATGAGAGAGCTCTAATAAGATTTACTCCGCAAATTATTTGAGAAACTAAGGAAGCACCTCATTCTCCAGGATTATTTTCGAAATTTTCTTTTGATTTTTTCTACCTTTGCACGTAATGAGTGCCCAGATAAGTAAATAGACCAGAAATGTGACAATGTTCAAGCTGAGCACAATGTTCATGGCGACCATTAACTCCAATTCGACATGAAATCGGTTGGCATGCAAAAGACGGGCCTAAAGGTGATGAAATGCAAGAGTCAAATTGATCGGAAATTGCGTTAAAATTACTTTCAAAGCTGTTTATGACTGGTTTTAATATTAATAACCCAACTTTTATTTGCATTGTTGCAGTTCACCGCTAAATCCATTTTTTGATTCTATTACGCTATACTATACTAGGTCGGTGCATAAAAAATGGCCGCTTGTAAATATTCCAATCTAACTTTTCATTAAAGGCTTTTTAATACATTTAATTTGCATTATTCTATTCTTTTGAATGTTTTCCATCATTTTCTTACCAAATTTATTCATCAAAAACCTTTTTCAAAAAAGTTTTAATCCAGAGAATGACCGATGGTAAGGACAAAATTCGGAACCATGTTACACATCCAATCAAAAACTCAGAAAATTGTAGCGTAAAGGATTTAAAATCTTTATAAAGCATTTGTAACGGATACATTCTTTAGGTTAAGAAAAAAATGATTCTAAAAGTTCCATTTGGAACATA
Organism: Rotylenchulus reniformis; assembly: GCA_001026735.1. Lineage (NCBI taxonomy): Eukaryota > Metazoa > Nematoda > Chromadorea > Rhabditida > Hoplolaimidae > Rotylenchulus > Rotylenchulus reniformis. The sequence continues at coordinate 21,074 of LDKF01000948.1, forward strand.
GGGGCAGCAGATTCAAAAGGAGCTCTGAAAGTTCATTCATTTAGGACACCGAGGTTTTGATCAATAAAGAAAAATGATATGCAAAAATATTCCGCGCAGAATTATAGCGAATATATATGCCTACCAATGTGTAAAAAAGTTGGCTCCAAAAAATTGTTCCTAAGAAAAATATTTGGTCCGATAAGTAACCGGTCACTGACATGCTCACCAAAACAGCAACGAGAAACAACTTGTCTTTCTAACCAAGCTTATACAAGAAATATGCTAGATCCTAAGATTTTTTGATTAGATATGATGAAAGATACCTTCTTAAGCTGTTTTTGGGGAAAAAATGATTGGCTAAAGACCCATAAAAATTTATTTTGATATCCCGACACAAACTCGTCAGAAAACAGGTTCTGTAAATTTTTGACCATTTAAGTCCTAAATGTATAGGTAAATTATTCTCTTTTTTTCTTATTTTGATACTGAAAACCTTATATAATCAATACCAAATTAAATTAATTTCAACAAAATCGTTTTTGAATTTTTTCAGAAAGTCCAATAATCCAATCCACGAAAAACGGCCATTTTTTATGCACCGACCTAGTATTTAGTTTTACTCCACCGAAGCCCCGATCAATGCCATTTAACGGCCTTTAAAACGATGCTCAAGCTGAGTAAAAAAATGTAAAATGCCCTAATTTTGGCCTAAATTTTTTAAAAACTTGTTAGGCAGAAATTCAACTGCCATAATCATTCGGGGCGGGCCACGGGACATCGGCGGAGAGGGGGATTCAGGGTCCCGATAAAACCCCAGGGTCCGACCGGCCAGGGTCCGAAGTTCGAACCCTAGTGAACATGTGTACCACATTGTATGTACGTACTTGTCTGGATCCGCTTTGGTTCCTTGATAATACAAGTAAACTTGACTCATGGTCACTATGGTAGCGATGACAAAGCCTATGCAGAGATATTTTTGTCGCAATTTCAGGGAGTTTTTGTAGCTAAATTAGTCGATAATATTTTATTTATTGCTGACTTTGAATTAAATAAATCACAAATGTGGTTCACCTCGATTTTATCCGTCCTGTTATTGTATTTATCCAGATAGGCCAAGTAGGAGGAAATGTTTGTATCTGAGCCCCAATTATTTTATTTCCGATAAAAATGAAATGGAATTCAAAAATCAAAAACCTTTTGAGAATTAAAAACCTTTTGTGAATAAAATTTTCATGATTAGGGATCCATCAATTTATGCGAAAAAATATAAAATTTTTAAATTCAAAAATTTTCTAAATTTTTTGATTTTTTCTAAATGATAAATCAAATGAATTACATCGAAAATTTTTATTTTTTATTGGATGTTACATCGAATGCAAAAGACTCACCCAGTGTTTATTATGAATTTTTAAACTTTCGAGCAAAAATCTCAAAAATGAGCAATTTTAATAGAAAATTTCGCCAAAAAAACGATTTTTGCTTATGGAACAACCTAGAAATTGGCTAAAATTTTTTGATATTTTTTGAAAATAATTGGTAAAAAATCGCCTTTAAGAGGTCTTATAGTCAGGCGGGTCGCGCCAGGTTTTTTGTGGAGTCCTGGCGGCCTGAACAGGGCCTTTTCTACCCAGCTCTGTTTATAAGAGATGAAAAAAAATAAAAATGCCAAACTGGATGGGAAACAGGACGGCATGTAGTCGGTCAAGGCCTACGAACATCATCATCCACAAGGCCATTTGTTGTGCAAGTGGACCATAGGCTTCGGCGCAGAAACAGACAAACATAGGGATGGTGAGCCCGGAGAAGGTGAGCACCTGATTGAGAGGAAGGATGTGGTTCGAAAATTATCCAAAAAGCAAAAAATTATTGTGTGGATGTATGGAACAAAAGTTATATAATAATCAAAAATTATATTAAAATCCTAAAATCTATATCCAGACAACTCAACCATTGAAAACTCGACCGCTAGTACAAATCGAGGGGTTTTTCCTGTGTCCATAAATAAAAACAAAAACAATTTAACACGGAAGAAAAACCAATGTGTTCTCGGCGGTGTCCCTTTTCTCAACGTGATACAAATTTCGGCTGCAATAAACAGCATTTGAAACATACTATTAGCATTTCATTTCAATTTTTTGTCGATTTTTATGGACACTTAAAAAATTCCTTGATCTGTAATTCCCAGCGTGAAAACTGGGATTTAAATGAAACAAGAAAAATTCGCCTATGTCAAGATATAGAGCACTAAATTAGCTACAAAATATATCTATCCTATCTAAATTGGTCCAATATAAGAAAAGTTATTGCCAAGATAATCATCTTATTCGCCTACATGAGACAAGTGATTAATATCAGAATAAAGAGAAATTTCGCAAATAACTGATTCTGGCCTATCATCCTTCACAATTTCGACAATAAAATTTTAAAAATGATACCACTGGAAGTGAGATCAAGCTGAATTCCGCCAACGCATCGAACAGTACCATCCACATGATCAAGACACCACATGGGCCCGATCGGAGCTGCCTAATAAGTCCAAATTAAATTGAAGAATTCACAAATTTTTGATTTTTCGTCTTTTTGAAATGTATCAATTCAAAAAGTATTAGGCGTATTTACTAGCCAATTTATTTCTTTATTTTGTGCTAATGATCCGATGTTAGACTGTTTACTTAATCATATTTAGGCCGTAGTAATCCTTGAGCAACAAAATTGACAGTAATTAATAAATTCCAAAAATTCATCCAATTTGTTTTTAAAGTGACCCTTTCAGAGACAATTATCATTTTTTGTAAATTATTTTAATTAAGCAAATTTGATATCATTAGATAGAGGAAATACATTTAACAGAATTTGTTGATTTGATTATTTATTTTTTTAGAGTTTGTATATAGCAAAATATTAATGTTAGGATAACTTAGATTTTACCTTGGCCTATCTGACTGTGAGTAAAATTTTACCCGTGGCTAATAAAAGTAAAATTTAAATTACACGATTATTTTACTTTAGATGGTACTTTTCTGGCGTTATTTGGTTCTATTTACCAGCATCTTTTACTATGATAACTAGGGCTGGGAATAATTATTACTACAAGCAAACATAATTTTAATGAAACATTCATTTTGTTGATCTTCACTCCTCAAATTTGAAATTGTCATGAAAATGCTGAAAAATGAAAAGTTTAGACACGAAATGACTAAAATTTCACAAAATAGGCATGAAATGACGAAAATTTACAAAATAAATATGAAATGCCCAAAGTTTACAAAAATTGTATACAATGCCGAAAATTTTAAATTTTTCAAAAAAATATGCCAAAAATGCCAAAAAATACAAAAATTATGATTTTTCCCCCAAAAATCGCAAAATATGTACAAAATATGTATGAAAATGGCCAAATATGGAGAAAAATATGGAATATGTAAAGATGGACCAAAATCGCAAAATATGGAAAAATATGGAAATTAAAAGTCACTCTAGAAGGTTCTAATCAAGTGGAAAACGCGTTTTTCGTGGTTATTTAGCCGTTCTGATATCAGGAAAAAGATATTTATTTCCATAACTATCCCAGCCCTATTGATAACTCGATTTATTACTTGGGTAAACTGGTAAATCGCCTTTACCCTGTTCTTTACTACGGCCCGATAAAGATCAGCCTAAAAATCCAAATTGTCCTAAAATTTTATTTTATATAAACACTTAAAAATCAATAAAATAAAATAAACAAATTTTGATATTATGCTATAAACATGATTATCTCAAACCGACCGGACTATTTATAAGAATAGGTGGGATCGGTAATAATTCTCAAGAAAATGGAAGGAAGGGATGTTAATAAGCTGCGCAATAGGCAGAAATGGGATGAATGATTGGAAACGGAAGGAAAGGTGAGTATCAAGAAGGGTATTCTGTTCAGAGAAATATGGAGGTAGGATGGACAATGATCACGCATAAAGTAAAGTGCGCGTCAGAAAAATGTAGAAATCTAGCTTTCTTCTTAGGGAATGTTTTGAAGCGATTGTTTGATGGCGCTCGGTGCGTTCTTTTCTCTTTTTTTGCTTTCGCTTATAATGGGCGTGCCATTCTTTGGCCGGAACAACGGTTTTCACCGCCGCGCTAGAAAAATGATCATAATTTTTTTTCAGATAAAATATAGAGAAATGATTGGTGTCAAAAGATAACCCTAAATGTCTGTTATAAATTTGCAAGAACAACTAACCGATTTGGCCAAGTAGAAAAAATTGTGGCCAAGTTAAGCCATAAAATCGTGGTTTTGGCCAAAGGTATGGCCATCACTTTTTTCTGCTTGGCCAAACCGATTAATTCTTTCTGCAAATTTATAGTAGACATATAGCGCTATCTTTTTGACATCAAACTCATTTCTATATTTTATTTGAAAAAAGTTATGATCATTTTTCTAGCGCGGCAGTGAAAACCGCGGCGGTGAAAACCGGTGCACCGTTCCTTGGCGTGGGGTTTCGCCCCCCATTTTCTTCAAATAAATATCCTCTCCAAATCGCTCATTTCTCAAAAAGTGTGAACGCGCGGGGAATTATCCTAACGAAAAATTATAACTTAAAGGGATTTCCAATTAAAAAAAAATTAAGGCCTTACAATAGTTTTAAGTTAAATTCGGTTTGAATTGTTAAGCCCAAAAATAATGTTCCAACCGATTTCTGATCAGCACATATGCTAGAAAAGCATTCATGACAAAGCCGCAGGAGCAGATCAGAAACTGCAGGGAGGTGGCCAAAAGCATTGTGGTGTCCGCGAACGCCGCTGTCGAATTTGACGACATTTTTTGGCTATAAAAAATGTTGTTGTTGGAATTTATCTTAATAGTAAGTATCAGAAAAATTTATCATATATAGAAATTCATAAAATATAGATAGTTTAATTACTATAATCTATAAAATGAAAATTTGAAAAAATTAAAATAGTAATTATTCGTTGCTATTCTGCGCCCCATTTTATAAGAACTAAAATACGGAGTTGTGCTAGGCGTATTCCAGGAGAGAAATGTTTTTGCCACAATTCGGTACCAGAGACTTAATTTAGAGAAAACAGGATTGATGTCAGACGATAGAACTTTAAATTAACCATAAATTGAATCTAATTCCCTTTTTTAAACAAATTTTAACCTACATGACAAAAACACAAAATTAGGTTAAAATTAAAATGTGAAAAAAATTCTTCAGGAGTTTTTGCACATATAAATCTCATTTTTTTATCTATATTATAATTGTAACTATTCAAAACCAACTTTTAAGGGAATTCAAAAAACGACTTTGAAATTGATAGATTAGAGATCGAGCTGGACCTGGATCCAGGCCTGGATTTTTCCTGAATCCATCAGGCTTTTTTGGGATCCTGAATTTGTCCTGGATTTTTTGTCCAGAAAAATCAGAATCTGACGAGGGGTCTGGATCTGGATCCAGATCCGGATCCAGGAATTTAGCCTTAATTTGCAGGATTGGATGCTATTTTTTCCATTTTTCCCGAAATTTTAGAAAATTAAGGAAATCTTATTTTAATGTTGAAATTTTCTTTAAAAATCTCACTCTATTCGTTCTAAATCGAAAATTTTTCCTCGCTTTCATTATTATCCATTTCATTTTTACCACGTTAAATTTTTCCATCCGCCTCCCTTATCCATCCGCTGTTCTCCATCTAAACTCATTCATTCTCTATTGTTACTTCCATTCGTTTTTTTACCAAATTTCCGTTAAAATTTATGTCGAAAAAACGGACCATTGGGCACCGAAAGCTCAAACAAAAGTTAGACATAAAGTACTAATGAAAGAAATAAAAGAAAATACTATATAAGATCTAAAACACCTTTGGGATTTTGAGCCACAAACAATGGTTAATTATCAACTAGGCATTTTAATTATCAACTAGGCACAAGTAAAGTCACACCAAAAAATGAACGTATTCATCAAACATGGAAGTTGGTGACAAGTCGGCGAATATTTTTAATTGCTAATTGTTTAAAGAAGGAACTTCTATAGACACCAATATCGGCAAGAAAATGGACAATTCAACATAAAGTTGTTATTCACGCTATTAGCGTGATAAATATTGTCAGAACATTCATATTCAAAAAAATAAAATAAAAAATGGGACGGAAAAGTACAATAAATATACAATAAATTAAAGCTCTTATTTTATTTTTTATTAAATTTTATTTTCAGCACTATATTTTGAGGGATTATGGGATATGTATATTGTATATGGTTTTTTAAAGTCCATTCACTAAAAATAACCAAACGTAAATGCTTTTCATTTTTATGGTACAGGCGGCCCCGATTGGGCCCCTAATTATTTTTTGCGATTACTTTCTTAAGAATTTTGATTTTTTTGTTATTTATAACTTTTTCTTCTTAATTTTTTCTTCATATTTTCAAGGAAAAATTTCCGAAATATGCTCAAAAATTTATTGGCATATTTTGGCGAATTTTTGCAACCATACATTTGAAACGGTACAGCATCTCAAATGTCAACGAGATGCACAAAAATTTAAAATAATCAAAATGTGAAAAATGAAAATTTTTTTTGAAAACTTATAAAAAATAATTTAATAATAAAAAATATTCCGTAAAAAGGAATGAACAGGCTTGCCAATTTATCCAGAGGCGGAATAATGAACTAATCAGTTATTTTTGAGTGAATTTCGCCGATTTTGACCATACTTTGGAAACAATTTTTAATTATAATTTCTGAAGGAATTTATATCATTAAAAGAGCAGATTCTATTCTATCAGAAAATATTTTTATTTAAATTTTTTTTCTTTTATTAAATTTTTTTATAAGCTCCTAAAGATGGTGGTAGCTTTTTCTACCACGCTAGAACCTGTCGTTAAAATTTAACCACAAACTCGTGGTTAAATGACCATGAACTCCCTTCTTGTGGTGTCGGTCATGGATCATGGTTAAACAACCATGAGTTCGTGGTTAAATAACCACGAAGTTGGTGGTTGCGAACCATGATCTCTTATGGTGCCAGTTCTACCACCATTTCATGGGTGCTGGGTCGTTACAAAAAAGTGCCATAATGGGCGTTACAAAAAAAAGTGCCAAAACTCAATATGTTCCCCAAAAACTTTTTTGTTAGACTAGTTAGACCAAAAGTATAAAAAGCAAAAATGTGCAGAATTTTATGCTCTATCAGCTGGTATTTTTATTTTTTCGAAATTCGAACAAAAAGTTCGAAATTTTTCGAAAATTGGGAAAAATAGTGTATTTCGCGAAAATTTCGAAATTTTTGTTCGAATTTCGAAAAACTAAAAATACCAGCAGATAAAGCATAAAATTCTGCACAACTTTGCTTTTTATACTTTTGGTCTAACAAGTCTAACAAAAAAGTTTTTGTGGAACATATTGGGTTTTGGCACTTTTTTTTGTAACGCCCATTATGGCATTTTTTTGTAACGACATAGCACCAAAGTTATTTTGCAAAAATTGAATTTTGAGAAATTTCAAAAAATTTTGGTTGAAAATTTTCAAATTTATAAAAAAATTTATAAATTTGAAAAAAATTATGCACATTATCTGGAATATCTAATCCAACATTAAACAGTATCCTTTGTTTTTATAACGCAATTAAAAGTGAATTGATTTTGCATGAATTAATGTCAATTGGATCATTTCAATACTCCTTTGCCCTATTCATGTCAAAACTGTGTCCATAATTTGTTAAGATGTTTTTTAAACAATGCAAATAATTTTTTTATTTTCTTTTATTTTTGCAAGATACACGCTGTTGGCCATTTGTCTGAATTTTATTAATGTGGAATCAGGTGGGAACACATTCACAGCAGAGCACAGATCAGTTCCAATTATGCAAAATTTTGTTCAGTTTATTTCTTGAAGGTTCTTTATTTTAATTTTAAAAATGGAATGGAAATTTTTATATTTCATATAATTTAGAAATTTTTCAGTATTTTGAAATTTTTTTTGAAATCGAAAAATTACCGCCAAATGGAAAAATGCACAAAACTCCGCCAAATGAAAAGTGCCAAAATTTTCATAGCCTCGATTTTTTAACCTCGATTTTTTTCCTCTTAACTAATCGAAGTCTCATCACTGTTTTCAAAAGTTAAAAGCCTTTTATCGGAATTTTTCAAGTTATCACGTGCTTCAATTTTTCTAAATTTTCAAAAAATTCACAGGCTTGAGTTTATTTTCATAAGATTTGTTGAGGACGATCGACACATGATAGTAATCACGTGTGATAAGAACTCTCGTAGTCATTTTCCCATGTGCACACATGTATCTAACTATTTTTCAGCTGCATTTCCCTCATATCCGTCACCTATATAAGCATTGTCATTTCCAGCATTTGGTCATTTCTGTATTCCCTTTCCCTTCCTCCACTATTATTCTATCCTATTTCCTTGTGCTTCCATAAATATTCCTCGCTGTGTCTTTCGCCTTCTCTTCAGCAAGCAAAGGATACAACATTTGGCGCAGTCAGCAACCGATCCACTGCAACAACGACGCAAAAATGGCTCCAGGCAAAGATCAGAAAACAATTGAGCACCTCACGCAACTTTTGCGGGATCTACAAGCCCTTGTCACACAACTGCTGGAAAATCGTGCCCAGCAACCTCAAATTCAGCAAATGACAAGTCAAAGCGCTCAACAAGCCGCAATTGCTTCTGCACTGGACAACCGCATCAACAGATTCGTCTATGACGCTGAAAATGGCAACACATTCAACACATGGTACCAGCGCTACGGCAAATTCCTGGAAGAAGACGGGAAAGACTTGGATGAAGCGACAAAAGTGCGACTACTGGTCAGCAAGCTGAATGATGAAGACTACACCAGCTTCGCCGACAGTATCCAACCCAAACGACCGGACGACTTGTCATTCGAAGACGCCGTCCAGCAATTGAAGGAGCAATTCGAAGACACGCGCTCTGTGTTCGTTCGCCAGTACGAATGCTTCAAGCTCAAGCACAAGGCAAATCAAGGCGTCATGGCACTGTTCAACCAGGTCAATGCCGCGTGAGAAAACACCGACTTCTCGCCATGTTGCAAAGAAAAGCAGAAGTGCCTGATCCTCGTCACTGCTCTACGTGATGATCTACAGGATTTACGGCAGAAATACTTGCAGCTACTGGAAGAAGCTAGAAGAAAGAAGGAAGACATCACATTGAAGAAATTACGGGAAGAATGTCGAACATACTTGTCAGTTCGAGCAAACGCTACATTGCCAGCGCAATCGCCGAAATCGAAGTCAATTGATGCCATCGCTTCGCACCCGCAACAATGGAAACAGAAGAATAAGATATTCAAACGCAACCGCAAGGACCAACCAGCGGCATCTCGTCATGGTCAAACAGATACAAGAGAACAGTAGAAGCAATGCCTCTCCTTCGGGATAATGGGGCACCGTCGCGAGGACTGCAGACACCGTGATGCCATATGCCACAATTGTCAAAAGAAGGGGCACATCAAAGCCTTCTGCAGAGCAAGTCTGCTTCCCAAGACGACTCCAAGAAACCCAGCGCTTCAGTTCACACCATTGTCGTCACTTCAAACTTCATGAAGACAGAAGATGAAGAGGCTAACGAATGGCAAGTTTCTTTGAAGATCAACCAAGTCGAATGCAACATGAAGGTCGACACCGGAGCTCAAATTATTCTGGTCACAACAGAAACTTGGAAGAAGCTTGGCCGCCCAAAAATGCGATCTGCAGGAATTGAAGTGAAGAACTGCAATGGTCAATCTTTCCAGATTGAAGGCAAAATCAGATGTGAAGTCCAGCATGCGGATCAACCCGTGAAGATTCTCGACGCCTTCGTCAGCAACGCTATCACTCAGGATCTTCTGGGAGCGTCATGGAATAGGGCACTTCAACTCGTCTGTTGGGCAAAAGCGACCTCAACGAAATCACTTCCGGAAGCAAATGTGCAAGACAATAAGGATCTTCAAGAGCTTCTGCGAAGCAAATTTCCAAAAGTCTTCAGCGAAACATTGGGCCACTGCAACAATGGGCCACTGCAACTTTTCTATATTTTAGGCAAAACGAAGTCAACATTTTCAACGGACGGATAAAGTGATGATGAGCAAAACATATTTTTACTTTTATACAAATTTAATTTATCGCTTTTTTGATTTAAATTATTAATCAAATCTGAATAAATTATTTCTATGATAAATTCATAAAAAAAGTTTAATAATTTTTCAGCTCCCCACAAAAATATTGAGCAATCTATCGCAAATTAAGTGAAATATCAGTTTAATCAGAAATTTAGTTTAGATATGAGCAGTAAAGGAATATGAAGGATAATGAATGGGGTGTGAAATTAAGAATAACTGAGAAAATAAAGGGGACAATTTGTACTGCTTGAAAGGCTAGGGCCTATTCAAGTAAATGCCAAATGCCAGATCTGGCATACCATTGGCAGATTTTTTTGTCAAATAACTATAAATTTTCCGAATTTGGAATCTGGCATCAGGCAAATTTATTTTTGCATCTGCCAATTTGCCAAGTGCCAGATTTCGTGATCAAATAAGTTTTCCTGGCATCTGGCATTTATTAAAACTTTGCCATACCAAATCTGGCAAAAATTGGTGATGCAAATCTAGCCCAATGGTGATGCGTCACTTGAGGACCCGACACTTGAAGACCCGACAGTTGAGGATCACTTAACCCGACTCTTTCTCGCCGAACCCGAATTCTTTCACGAAAAAATAACTTTAAAAAATAATCTCGACTTTCAAAAAATGTGAAAATCTTCAGAATCAGAGCTTTAAAAATTTCATTTAATTTAAATTTAATTATTGGGTACTCAAATGTCGGATCCTCAAGTGTCGTGTTCGAATCCTCAATTGTCGAATTCCCAAATGTCGGATCCTCAAGTGTCGGGTCCTCAAATGTCGGGTCCTCAAGTGTCGAGTCCTCAAGTGCGAGTGCTCAAGTGTCGGCTAAGCGCCCAATTATCCTGCCAAGTCTATGAAAATATTTTTCCATAACCAATTATTTCGTCCATTATATCTACATGCAAATTTGAATTTGGTTTGGTGGGCGACTCATCGATTTTTCTTTCCTCCTTCACTGACCAATGTCCTTTCCCATATAAAATTGAATTCTGCTTTCCCTCTTTCATCCCAAGTGTTGGCCATTTTTCTCATCCTCATTGGCCATTTCCCTCAGTTGGCCATTTCCCCGACTGTTTGGCCTTTAGTCCTGGTTTATTATTGACCATATTAGGTAATTCTCCATAATTATTAGTTTCGAATACAATGCCCAACCCTATGGGAAATTCAAAAATTTTGGAGGCGCAGGCCCATTTTGCACTAAAATTGCTATGTGAGGTGTCCAAAGTTGTGAGGTGTCCTTCTGTAATCGTTGAATTTAAAAATATTATTTAAAAAATCATGCAATAAGAAAAAGCAATTTTATTTAGACCTATTAATTGAAAAAATTTAAATTATTATTTTTTGTGCATATTTTTTCAGTTTTTATTTTATATTTACGATTTTTATGAATTTAGTTGTCTCGTTTTTAGTCATTTAATAATAGTCATTTTATTAGAATAAAAAAGATTTTGCCGATTTTCAGGAAACGCCCATTTTTGCCGATTTTCAGGAAACGCCCATTTTTGCCGATTTTCAGGAAACGCCCATTTTTGCCGATTTTCAGGAAACGCCCATTTTTGCCGATTTTCAGGAAATGACCTAGCACCCAACATCAGAAACATGAGCATTCGGAAATGGACCGAGATTTTTCACATGTGCTTGGCTCGAATCTCATGCCAGCATTATTATGATATCATCAAATAAGATAAGTTTTACCAATGCCGGTTTTTGAGGGTATGAGGAAAATGTTGGGGAGGTATTAACTCAAATTGATAGTAAAAATTTTTTGGTAAAGAATAAATATGTTTATTGGCTTAAAAAAATTCGTTTAAAATTTTTTAAATTCAGGTGCTCCGGAGTCCGAACTGCACGATTGTTTTGGCAAATTATTGAAGATGATGAATGACAAGGATAAGAAATACACGCTTGAAACGGCCAATATACTGTATGTGAAAAGCGGATTAGAACTGTTGGGCGATTTTAAAATGGCCATAAAAAACCACTACATGGCCCAATTTGAATCAATGGAATTTGAACAGAATGTGGAAACAGCCAAGGTCAGAATGATAGAAAAAGAGTGACCAGAAGAAGGTCAGAAGAAAAAACATAATTATAAAATAACCATTATATCAGAAATAGGTAAGAGTCGATTACTAGTGGATACCTAGAATTTTTACAGAAGTTTAAAGGATAGAGATGCTCTAGAGTCTCGCTCTCGAGTCAAGACATTTCTCGGTTTTTTGGGTCTCGAGTCTCGGACTAGGGTTTTGAGTCTCTGGAAACGAGAATTTTTTGTACTGGATATCATGGCATTTATGGACGAAGGGGTGGGAAAGGGAAGGGGTGGACGAGGAGGGGAAAAGAAGAAGAAAACCCAAATTTTTGAAACAAGGTACAATTGGTACAATTCCCCAATGGCATCCTATAATATAATAATTTTGTCAAATAAAACAAATTTTACCCAAGAAAAGTCAAAAATTTTGAAAATTTCTACGGTGCCCTTACTAGTATTAGAGGAAAAAGTATGAGTGGACAAACATCTAACGGCATAATTTTGCAGAAGATAAATTATTATGTGGAACAGATTACCCATGAGAAGATCCGCGATTTGGTTCAATCAGAAATGTTCAATGGTCAAACACGGTATATCAATATCTCTTAATGTATATCATAGAAGTTTTAGACCCACTTTCCTTATATAATGATTTTCTTATGCATAATTCATTCTTCATATTATTATCGAAATTTAATTGATTAATTCTTTATAACCATTTTTATATTTCTTACAAGTTTCATTTTCCATTCAGCCTGGTCCTGGTCAATGCCATCTACTTCAAGGGCAAATGGGCCGAAAAATTCGATGAGGAAGACACCAAAAAGAAGACCTTTTACATATCGGAGGACAAACAGGAAGAGGTAAAACATCAAAGATAAACATTTGTTTACATTTCTCAATTTCTATATTACCATTAATTGCGTGCCGATGTGACCCCAAAACCTTTCAGATAGACATGATGCACAACACAGAGTATTTCATCTACCACGAGGATGATAATGTAGGTTGCGTATGGTATTAATATTACTGGGTGTAATTGATGTCTTTTTCCAAGCTTATGAACTGATGAGTGAGAACGATCATTTTCTACTTTGATTCTGGGACGCTTATGTTTTTTCCTCTTTAAATTAAAGAAAAATTTCGCTTCATAAAATTATGAATTCAAAGCATCTCAATCGGCGCCTAATTTCATTTTATAATTCTCTTTTAAAAAAGTTTTTTTTATCCCCTGTCATAAATTCATTTGCCAATAACCGTTTAGCTTCAACTTTTGGGCATGCTTTATGAGGGCGGGGACGTGATCTCTGAGGGAGAGGACGAACGCTATGAGGGAATGCTCATGTTTCTGATGTTGGGTGCTAGGTCATTTCCTGAAAATCGGCAAAAATGGGCGTTTCCTGAAAATCGGCAAAAATGGGCGTTTCCTGAAAATCGGCAAAAATGGGCGTTTCCTGAAAATCGGCAAAATCTTTTTTATTCTAATAAAATGACTTTTATTAAATGACTAAAAACGAGACAACTAAATTCATAAAAATCGTAAATATAAAATAAAAACTGAAAAAATATGCACAAAAAATAATAATTTAAATTTTTTCAATTAATAGGTCTAAATAAAATTGCTTTTTCTTATTGCATGATTTTTTAAATAATATTTTTAAATTCAACGATTACAGAAGGACACCTCACAACTTTGGACACCTCACATAGCAATTTTAGTGCAAAATGGGCCTGCGCCTCCAAAATTTTTGAATTTCCCATAGGGTTGGGCATTGTATTCGAAACTAATAATTATGGAGAATTACCTAATATGGTCAATAATAAACCAGGACTAAAGGCCAAACAGTCGGGGAAATGGCCAACTGAGGGAAATGGCCAATGAGGATGAGAAAAATGGCCAACACTTGGGATGAAAGAGGGAAAGCAGAATTCAATTTTATATGGGAAAGGACATTGGTCAGTGAAGGAGGAAAGAAAAATCGATGAGTCGCCCACCAAACCAAATTCAAATTTGCATGTAGATATAATGGACGAAATAATTGGTTATGGAAAAATATTTTCATAGACTTGGCAGGATAATTGGGCGCTTAGCCGACACTTGAGCACTCGCACTTGAGGACTCGACACTTGAGGACCCGACATTTGAGGACCCGACACTTGAGGATCCGACATTTGGGAATTCGACAATTGAGGATTCGAACACGACACTTGAGGATCCGACATTTGAGTACCCAATAATTAAATTTAAATTAAATGAAATTTTTAAAGCTCTGATTCTGAAGATTTTCACATTTTTTGAAAGTCGAGATTATTTTTTAAAGTTATTTTTTCGTGAAAGAATTCGGGTTCGGCGAGAAAGAGTCGGGTTAAGTGATCCTCAACTGTCGGGTCTTCAAGTGTCGGGTCCTCAAGTGACGCATCACCATTGGGCTAGATTTGCATCACCAATTTTTGCCAGATTTGGTATGGCAAAGTTTTAATAAATGCCAGATGCCAGGAAAACTTATTTGATCACGAAATCTGGCACTTGGCAAATTGGCAGATGCAAAAATAAATTTGCCTGATGCCAGATTCCAAATTCGGAAAATTTATAGTTATTTGACAAAAAAATCTGCCAATGGTATGCCAGATCTGGCATTTGGCATTTACTTGAATAGGCCCTAGCCTTTCAAGCAGTACAAATTGTCCCCTTTATTTTCTCAGTTATTCTTAATTTCACACCCCATTCATTATCCTTCATATTCCTTTACTGCTCATATCTAAACTAAATTTCTGATTAAACTGATATTTCACTTAATTTGCGATAGATTGCTCAATATTTTTGTGGGGAGCTGAAAAATTATTAAACTTTTTTTATGAATTTATCATAGAAATAATTTATTCAGATTTGATTAATAATTTAAATCAAAAAAGCGATAAATTAAATTTGTATAAAAGTAAAAATATGTTTTGCTCATCATCACTTTATCCGTCCGTTGAAAATGTTGACTTCGTTTTGCCTAAAATATAGAAAACGATATAAAATTTTAGAATAATTTATTATAAATTAAAATGCCAAAAAAAAGAATTTTTAGAGTGCTATGCAAAAAATTGGAATTTTTGCTTTTCCTCTTGATTTTTAATTAAATTTTTATAATCTCGATGCATGTTTAAAATAAAAAGACATATTTTAAATCCTAAAAAAACTTTTGGATAAAATTATTAGTTTTTTTTCATATTTGAGATTTATACCTTCAATTGAATCGATAACCCTCCGGGTATTCCACGCTGATTTCATTTTTGCCCAGACAAAGGCTTGACCAACCCATCATTCTTTCCATTCAAACATCCACGATTCTCGTGAGAAACACAGGGCACCTTTGGAGGGATTTGCTAAAAGTAAAATTATTTTAGTTTTTAGCTAGAATAACCATCAATTCCGATTAAAATTTCCCCTGCTTTAAAAATTGTTTTTCGACCTTTGGCTTAATACTAAGCAATAAAAATGATTATTTATTTATTATTTCGTACTTCAAAATAATTTTAGAAAAATAAAATGAATTCTTCACAATTATTTTTTATCATTTAATTCTATAATATGACTTTAATTTGCATTAAATGATCAAATATTATTCTTAAGAAATAAAATTATCATCATAATTATAATGCTTTATCAAAACCGAATGAGTAGCAGGGTCGAGTGTATAAGGCGGATGGGATGTTGGGTAGAGGCCGGCGGTTGTTGTTGCTGGTGGTTGAGTGTGGCGGTTGTTGTGGCCCTTCGACTTGCATTTCGTCATCACCAAGATGGTCGCCAAAACACAATTGGAACAGAAGAACCCGATGGCCAGAATCTAAATCAAATGAGTCAATTAATCTCAAATCTAATCAGATAATGATCAAGTAGTTAGAAAAATTGGAAAAACTCTTTTTAATTGTAAAGCATTTTTTACGAGTTTAAACCACACCAATCGATCCTTTTGGCCGTGGGACCATTCAGTATTCATTCTATGATGCCTCACTATAAATATAAAGCACAATAAAAAGAAACAAATATTCTAGAAATGGCCCAACCCAGTTGATTTGGCTTTAGGAATATTATTACCTAGAATATATTCCTCTTTGAAACTTGGAAAAATCTTATAAATTATTCAAAATTGGTTTTTTGAGCACTGAGAAAAACCTTTAGCCCAAAATTTTAAACAAGACTAATTTTTTAAAGCTTGCTAGATCAAATTTGTCGGGTGTCCTTAACCAATAATAAAAAAGAAAATTAACTATCAAAGATCAAAGATAAAAACAGATAGATTTCGCTTTTATGATTTTGGCCCAATAGAAGTTCACAAACTTTTTGAGCTTAGCTTAGATTATTTTAAGATCACCTCTTTGGAAATTTTGGTCAGATAGCAGAACATAGCAGAATTGTAAAGAATTTGCAAAATAATTCATTGTAAGTTACAACAATTTTTTAGACCCCACCCCTCTAAAACCCACACTGCAATTTTTAAATTGAGGGACAACGAATTCCTAACATAATTTGATTTAAAGATAAGAATTTGGGTCAATATTTTTTATTATTGTTAAACTATAAAAAAACTACTACTAACCTTAATAAAAAAAAACTTAATAAAAAACTTAACAAAAAAACTTACAAACAAAATTTGCGAACCAGAATTTCGAAAATTAATTTCAATTTTATTTCTGAATGAATTTTTAGACAAAATTTCATTTAAAGAAACAATATTTAATCTTCTTATTCTCACCATCCATACGTTGACCGGCGCCGGTGGAGCCGTCGGAGTCGTGTTTTGGATGACTGGAGGGCTTAAATTAAAAAAATTAGCGATAATTAAAGAAGTAATTTATCTCATTCTGATTATAACCGATAATTAATTCTAGCATTCCAAAATTATTTATAAATTTTTGAAGATCTTATTATAACTATAAAATTCCATCGATACTAATCAGATTTGAAAATTTTAACCAACTATTTACAGAATAGAAGTCGTCGTGGATGTCATTTTCGGTTCATCCGATGTGAACAATTTCTAAAACAGAAAAATGTACTTTTTATCGAAGGACAATTAAAAATCATTTATTATACAGAAGATCTCAATATTTTTTAAATATAAATTTTCTTATAAAGCTGATAAAAAATAATTTCGCTTAAATAGCTATCTAAAAAGTCTAGGTTTTTCTGCATAAATTAACAGTAATTTCAATAAAAATTCACATAAATGCAAAATTTACCTCGTTAAACAGAAAAAGTATTCGTGAGTTTCGTAAGTATCGTTCAACCATGACGTGTAGCATCATCGCTTAGTTAAACGAGCCACCCCGGTTACAACCCACACACGTGAGCGACGCAGCAAGCTATTACTGCAGCGCGTTAAAATAACGCAAATTTGTGGCGGCCAATTTGTCGATATCATCCTCAGGTGATTTCTCGACAAGAATATTATCATTGATGCACTGAAAACGAAAATAATTGTTCAAATCAGAATGATTAATATCAATTTATAAAGTTTTGTTCAATATGGATAATAAATCTTATTTCATTTATTTTTTTTCACTGAATAAAAATGGTTCCAAAATGGACAAGACAAAGTATATAATATCAAGTTTCAATAATCAATCAGTCATGATTATTTTTTAGTGCAAAAAACTAAATTGAATCGAGTATCAGGATAAAAATGAAGTAGAAAAATGAAAAGTATAATTAATTTTTTTAATTGTTAAAAAAGGGATAAACATATGTATATAGTTCAGATCATTCCAACTTTTTTTAATTTTATACATATCTATTTACCTGTTTTCCTGTCGGAGTACCATTTATGCAGATTTTCATGATCAGAAAGAAGAAAATATATAAATAATAGTTCATTTTTTCGCTTTTTTGGGCTCTAAATAATAATATACCAAACATAATTAATTGTTTGTATTTTAAGCAATATCATTTTTGAATAAGGAAGATAAATAAATGAGAATTTTATTTTTTATTATTAAATTTATTTTCGAATTTGAAGCAAAATAATTAAATCGGATAGAAACAAAAAAATATGGTAAATAATTCTTAAACCATCGTTAATTATGAATAATTTTCCCTCCGATATAAAGAATTCTTCAAGTTAGTCAAAACATATTTTTAAACATTTCTTTATAAATAATTTATCTTAAAATGTTTAATCCATAATTTTTATGAATGTTTTGTCATTGGAATTCGACAATATGACCCTATGCTTAATCTAAAAATAAATTTCCAAGCCTAATGAAAGTTGATGAGCAAGATGAGCAGCGATTGTTGGGCGAATGATTATTCACCGTCTTGATTCATCATAATTTTCATGTACCACCAAAAAAGATCAGCGGAAAACAATTTTAAAAGACATAAATTCCTAAAAGTAAAAACGAATAGTACGTATTTTTTAATTTAGATTATATATGAAATTATTAAAAAATATATATAGAAATTGAAGAAATAAATTGATAGTGAAGCTGTAGATTGTTACGATTTTTTAATGAAAATAAAATGATTAATAATTTTAAATATTGGGTTGTAACATAAGTAATTTCCGAAATTTTAAATCTATTTTTTCTAAATATTTTTAATAATGTATCGTCAAATTTTTGGTGGTATATTAAGCTATGGGATATAGATTAACGAAATATAAAAATATAGTTGATCCATTATAAATAAATGATCTAAAAAATACGCGTCCATTCCAAATACCACCAAGTCAAAATACCACCACGAACGAAAACTTTTTTGTAAGACTTGTTAGACCAAAAGTATAAAAGACAAAGTTGTGCAGAATGTTATGCTCTATCTTTTAATTTTTTAGTTTTTCAAATTTCCGCAAAAATTTTTGAAATTTTCCAAAATTTTCGAAAAAGGCGAAAAATCGGTGTTTTTCGAAAAATTTCAAAATTTTTTGCGGAAATTTGAAAAACTAAAAAACTAAAAGATAGAGCATAAAATTCTGCACAACTTTGTCTTTTATTTTTTTGGTCAAACAAGTCCTGGAAAAAAGTTTTCGTTCGTGGTGGTATTTTTGATTTGGTGGTATTTGGAATGGTAGCCAAAAAATATTTAAAAAATAATCCCTTTTCTTGATTATTTTACATTTCTTGTAACAAAATTATTATATGAACATATTTCTATATTTAATAATTTATAATTATATTCTTAGAGGAACATATTTTCTATCGCCAATATTTAAATTGTTCATTTAGTTTGAAAAAAATTCTTTTTTATTTAAAAATAAATAATTATAAAATTATGGAAAATAAAATTTATTCACAAAAATAATGAACAGAATAGTAAGTAATTGACTATTAAATGTAAAGTCATCAAAGTACTTTAATAATAAAAAAGAAAAAAATATCAAATAGATCTAGAAGGAAATATATATTAACTAAATATTATAGGTTTCTATAGGAAAATCAACCACGTGGATGTGTTACCCTATAAATTTAAAAAATATATAAAAAAATCTTTGAATAATTTTTGTCGTAAAATTCTGTTTACCTAAATAAACTATAAATATTATTCTTATTAATAATACATAATAAATCATCTGTTGTTTGGCTTTTTAGATCAAAAATGATTATTCTTTTAAGGGACTTTATTTTGAACTCTTTATTTGTTTTATTTCAAATTCTTTTTTAATCCCAGTAATAAATTAATTAAAAATCATTTATAAATAGGAAAATGTTAGGAGAATATAATAGTATGAATAGCTCTGGTATTGGACTTATTAATATAAAAAAATAAAATTTTCCATTTGTTTGTGATTTTCGGAAATTACTTATGTTACAACCCAATATAATAGAAAGTGCTATAATGGTGTATAAATAAAATAAATTTTTTCAATTTAATCATTGACATATTGATCCAATTTGTATTAAATATTAATTATTTTTAAACAAATTTATCAAAAATAATTAAATAAAAATTTCTAAATTTAAAAATTTTCTAATATATAATTAAATAACACCCATTCCTTTTACTATTAGAATTTTTATTTTTAAATTTTTCATACTAATAAACCAAATTGAATTATTTAAAAGATCCATCCCTAAGGATTAGGATCAAAGTCCAGTATTCATTTATTAAATTTTCATTTTATTTTAATAGTTTGATTTAAACTTTGAATTTTATTGTTTTTTTTTCTTTGAATACAGAAATACAGGTGTTAGGACTTAGAACGTAATGCGAAGGACCCTTTACCTAAGTCAAAAGGAAGCTAAGTGTAGGCAGGCACCCTTTGGGACTCGACCACGCCGTTTCCGAGCTGTGCCGCCGCGAGCTGTGCTTGACGATTACAAATAGTAGAGACCGGCGGGGGGCCGGTAGTAAATGAATCCTGGTAGCGCAACCTATGGTAGCAACCATTGGTTATTTGACCACAGGTTAAGCTACCAGTGACCAATGGTTAGCGTAGTAAAAGAAGTTGGTAAACTTACCATCGTTTTTACCATAGCTTCCTTTGGAAAAATAACCATAGGTAGGAAAAAAAGTTACCAGAGCTTTCAAATTCCATCTTTACCCCAAGTTTTCCTCTCTAAAATTCACCTATTTTAAATCAATGAACAAGTTTTTATTGATGTTTATTTTTTCGCCGAATTTGGGGCGAATTTTCCATGGAATTAAAAAATTGTAAAAAATTTATTTCATCATAAATCTCTATAAATTTAATATTAAAAAAAAAAAATTAATTTATGCTAAAATTAAGTTTCAACACATTTAAAAAATTTTCTGATTTTTCTTGAATTTTTTATAAGCAAAATTGCCTGGTTACCAGGGCTTAAGCCATGGTTGCACTTCGTAAGGGAAAGCTATGGTAAAATAACCATTGGTTGGATTTATTTACTACCAGGTCAGATTTTAACCTATGGTCACTGGTAACTTAACCTATGGTTCCCTGGTAAAAACGCTGGTAACTTCATTTACTAAGGAACC
Source organism: Rotylenchulus reniformis (assembly GCA_001026735.1). Lineage (NCBI taxonomy): Eukaryota > Metazoa > Nematoda > Chromadorea > Rhabditida > Hoplolaimidae > Rotylenchulus > Rotylenchulus reniformis. The sequence continues at coordinate 42,142 of LDKF01000948.1, forward strand.
CTGGTAAGATGACCTATGGTAAGCATTTTTACCAGTGACCAGAGTTCATTTATTACCGGCCCCGGATGGAGACGAGATTATTCGAGATTTTTCGAGAATCTCGAATCGAGATCGGTCTCGAACCCAAAGTCCGGTCTCTAACAAATAGCGCTAATTACGGGAAAAACTGTTGATATATTTGACAACATTATGGAACAGGGGCCAGCTAACTAGAACCCAAAAAATTCCCTGCACCTAAAAACTTTTTTTAGACTTGTTAGGCCAAAATTTTAAAGAAATGTAAAACCCACTTTTGGCCTCTTCATTTTTTGAATTTCCCTAAACATTTTAATTTGATATTTTCGAAAAAATTCAGAAATTGGTTTTTTGAAAATTTCAAAATTTTTGAAATCAAAAAGTCCAAAAGTTAGGCCTTAAAATTATAAATCTTTCCTTTTATTATGTTTGCGGGTTCTACCAAAAAAAAATTTGGGTAAAAGGAAGCTTCTGAGTTTTAGTGAGCTGGGTTCAATTGAGTTCTAACCATGGAATAAATTTACTTACTACACTATTAACGCTTGATTTCAATTTGTTCCCATTATTCATCTTATTATACAGCAATTATATTACAAACGTAAAAATAATATTTTATTACATAAAGTCAAATATTAAACAAAATTGTATATTTTTAGCTTGATGATGTTAGATTTGGATTCACTCACGAAAACCTTGGGTAAGGTCTAAATTGTAAATAAGGGTTTTATTTGCAAAAAATAATTCGGAAACTGTTAAAGAAAGAAGATTAACTGATTGTAACACATTTGAATTAATTTTACAAAAAATTTAAAGTAAACAGTTCCAACTTCTGTCTTCGCTTATTTAATATCATCCGAAAATAGTTTATTTAACGAAATTTATTTTAGAGCGATTAAACCCATGTAAAAATAAATGAATATTATGAATCATGTCCATTTTGTCAGTCGATGACTTTTCAATGGGGAAGGACAAACCCAATTAAAGTATTATTTTCATTTATACGCAGAAAATTGGGCTCACTTTAATGCTATTCGCTATGACCAGTGCTCGAACATAATCGTTAGGGTGAGGATAGTTATGCAAATACATTTCTTTTTCCTGAGATAAGAACGCCGAAATAACCACGAAAAACTCATTTTCCACTTGATTAGAACCTTCTAGAGTGACTTTAATTTGCATATTTTGCATATTTTGCGATTTTGGAGCATATTGCATATTGGCATATTTTGGTGCATAGGTATTTTGCGTTTTTGGGCAATTTCATAATTTTTTATATTTTTTGCATTTTGAGCATATTTTTTGCTTATTTTAAAATTTTTGACATTTTTTTTACAAATTTTGTAAATTTTAAGCTTTTATTGTTGACTTTATAATTTTTGGCTCAATTGCAGTTTAACAGTCCTTAAATATTTAATTAATCGGTTAATATTTAACGGTTATTTAACGGTTAATCTTTTTTTAAGGATGGTTAAAAGTTTTAAGGAGTGCTAAAAATTTTAAGGACGGTTAAACTGCAACTGAAAAACTGCAACTGAGCAAACGCAACCCAATTGTTCACCATTTCGTCTTATTTTGTGAAATTTAGTCTTTTCGTGCCTATCTTTTTCAATTTTTTTTTTAAATTTTCATGACAATTTTCAAATATGAGGGGCGAAAATCAACAAAATGACTGTTTTTTGTTAAAATTACTGCTTTACTTGCAGAAATAATTATTTTTTGCATTTTTAAATTCATTTTAAGCATCTTTTATATAAAGTTTGGTCAATTTTAATGCATATTTTGGTGCATATTTTGGCTTTATTGAGCATATTTTATAAGCATATTTTGCCAATTTATAATGCATAACTATCCTCACCCTAATAATCGTACATCGTTTTCGTCTTTTTCTTACTCATACTACAATAGGTATGTACGAAATCCGAGGAGTCTAAAAACGTGTTATGAAGAGGTGCAGGGAATTTCAGTGTAACACCCTTTTCAACCTCTCATACTCCGTACTCCTACCATAATTTTAATCCCTTATCAGAAAAATTTAAAAAACTGCGATATATTAACTATCGATATACATATTTCTTGTTAAATGGGTATGTACTATTGTTTTTAATCGCTTCTCTGCACTGCTAACTTTATGAACAGAAGAATGCTGTATAAGCTGGATAAACATCCTTTCTACAGGACTGAGTTCCAAAAATGGCCAAAAAAATTTAAAAAAAAATTGCTCTATTTTTTATTAACAAAAAACAGGAACATTCCTATAAGAATAGCATTTTTGCCGAATTAAACTTTAAAAAATAATAAATGGGTGCTGACAGTCTCGATAGAAGCTGCCGGAATATCTGAAAGTTTTTTATTAAGAAAAATTCACCAATTTTTTTTCTTAAAGGCAATTTTTGTTGGAGAGATTCACTGACAAAGGGTAAGTGACATCCCGTCCCCGATAGTGGCGCCGGAAAATTTTCTGAAAAAATCCCTCTTTCCTAAGGAAAATGATCATTTTTGAGAGAATAAGTATGAATTTTGAAGCCTTAAATGAGCGCGCACTTCATAATTATACCGCATTTTTCGAACTCGTAATTCATACTAGTATTAGGGTACTGTGTACGGGTGTACGAGTCTACTGTGTACGATTCTCTATTGTACGGTGAAAAATCCCCAGCACTTGCATAAAATACGAATATATTAGTACGAAAAAAACAATCCAATTTTATGGCCCAGGGTTGCCTTTTCCAAACTACCAAACATGGCCCAGGGTTGCCCTTTCCAAACTATCAAACTGTGGCATTCTCATTTTTGGATTTTGATCAAAAATGTGGCAAAAAGAACTCAAAAAAACCAAATAGGTATTAAAAACCATTTATTCCACATATTTTTCACAACTTTTCACTTTGTCCAGAAACTGGTGGTTGGGTAGTCTTTGGCGATGGTGTACACTGTACAGTTCACCTTCTCTTGGAGGGGGGGGGGGGGGGGGGGGG
>LDKF01000949.1:4520-16958 GCA_001026735.1 Rotylenchulus reniformis
CCCCCCCCCCCCCAACAAAGCCCCAGACCAATCCTCCGATCCCATCGAAAGCCAGCAACAAACACCATCATTTGGACCCATTCATTCGTCTATTCTTTTGCAATTTCCAAACTGCAAAACATCTTCAGCACATAATTATTTGGTTTGTTCGTCGTTACATCTCTCTCTCCTCGCCAATCTCTCTGCTCCTTCCCAATGCTTTTTCACAGCTTTATTTTCCAGGATCTAGCTTGTAGTGATCAGTTATTTTTGTTGTGGATTTAGATTGAACACACAATCCCAATCGATCGATCCTGGCTGATGATCTTTAGACCTTTCGACATCCTTTCTTCTCCGATGCAATGCAAATTTACCTATTATTTTAATTTTATTTCTTTACTTTGATCACGGACATAATCTTTTGGCGTGTTGTTGTCAAAACAAAACAAACAGTTGGACAAAAAACTCAATTTCTTCCACAATTCTTTGTTAACATAAATTTAGTTTTATTTTTTTTGAGAAAAATGTTTGGCATTTCCGAATTTGCCGGTGAGCCAGAAGTGACCGAGTTGCGCTGTGTGCTCAAACGGTTGTACAGCGATTTTGTGGTGGTGGAGATCCCGGAGAAGGGGAGAGTGTTGAGGCCAAGGAAGGACGAAGAAGAAGAATCGGAAGGGGAGGAAGAAGCAGAAGAGGACGAGGAGGGGAAGAGACCGGACAAGCTGGAGGAGCAGGAGCTGGAGAGGATGAGGAAGGTGGCGGAGGGGGCCGAGGAACAGTGTGTGCTCGATCTGAAGGTCCCAACGGGGCGAGAATGGATGTTTAGTCTAATGGACTTGGGTGCCAGAATTAAAAAAAACACTACTATGGCCACCAGGCAGATAAGCCACAAGTTTTGAGCATTGGTCTTTAAAAATTTCACGAGAATCCGAAGACAATTTTCCAATCTCTTATTTTTAGTCTATTAAAAAAATTAAATTTCTGAATTTTAATGGCCATATAGGTGTTTTTCCCTAGTAAGTACTGGCATCTGGATTTGTGGTATTTGAAACTAGTTGGTTAGGATTTGCGGGGTTTAAAGACGTATGAATATTCTTAGGATTCGATTCAAAAAAGCAGAAAGCAGCTTGCAAGTTAGATTTCATTTTCTAGGATTGGTCAAAGGAGGAACGGAAGTGTCTGCACCAGTTCATTCGCGTCCAATTCGGCCATTCCCAGATTCGGACAAACTGCGAGAATGGCCAACTGACAATTCGGCAGAAGACGAACAAAGATGCAAAGTTTGGGTCCGAAAAGTGTAAGGATTTCAGGATTTTAATTAAATAATTTGCAGCAGGGACTCGAGACGAAATGATTGGCCCAAGGGACGGGGCGACTTCCTCCACTTCACAATGACAAAAATGAACATGGACACCCAGGCGGCCATCCATCTGATCGCGAGATTGGCCAAGTCCATACAAATTTATTGGTTTTCCACGAAATTTTAAATTTTTCAGGCTGAAACCTTCCACCTTCGCCATCAGCGGGACCAAAGATCGCCGCGCGATCACCGTCCAACGGGTCAGTGCTTTTCGCGTTGCGCAGCGACGGATGGAGGGGGTGGCCAGACAGCTCAGGGCCATCTGGCTCTCGGACTTTCGCTATGCACCGACGCCGCTCAAACTTGGCGATGCTTTCGGCAATCGCTTCTCCATTGTGTTGAGGTGGGAATTTATTTTTTCATTTTCAAATTAATAAAATTACCCCCGTTTTATTTTTAAAAAATTTTAATTAAAAAACCTACAAAATAAATAATTTTTATTATGATTTTCCTTTTTATATTTTTAGGAGAATTCCTCTAAAAAAATTATTTGAAGGACTATCTAAATTTCCATATTTAACTAGCGAAATATTTTGAAATTAGAAGGCAATTTAGGCGATTTTTAATTGATATAAATTTTTTAATAAAATATAAAAAATACATTTAAAATGTTTTAATCATTTTTCAAAAATTCTGTTTTTAATTTTTTAACATCGAATAGGAGGGAATGCTTTCAGGGATCTAGATCCGTCCATCGACGAGTCGGCCCTGGGCAAACGCGTGGACCAGTGGGCCCGCACCGGCTTCCTCAACTACTTCGGTTCCCAACGCTTTGGTTCCTGCGGCGTGGACACCGCCCAAATTGGTCATTTGATGCTCAGCGGACAGTGGGAGGCAGCCACCCGGGCACTGCTGGCACCCAGACCCGAAGCCGGGGGTAAGAGGACGGGGATCAGCTAGAAATAGGCCCGCCCCCCCCCCCCAATTCCAAATTTTTTTTAATAGTAAATCAGGGGGTCGGAGGAGGAAAGAGAAAAAAATCGAAAAAATTGACCAAATTCTTTAAGGAAAGAGACCGAATTTTTAAATTTTCTCCGCCGATCTGGGAAATTCACTATGAAACTCCAACTCTCATATGGATTGATTTCTAAAATTTATTAGTCAATAAATTTTTATAAAAATTTATTCTTACGGGAAAAAATTATTCTTATAAAATTTATTCTTACGGGTAATTGTCTAGTTTAGGTCTACCCTGGACCCCCCCCCCAAAAAAAAATTTTTCCCCGTAAATTCTTCTAAAAGTTTTCTAGAGTAATTTTTGACGATGAGTCCGATTCTGACGTCCATTTTGAGGTAATGCGTCATCTGACGTCATTTTTTGACGTTGACATCAAAAATTTATTTTTCATTTTTTTTATTAAAACTACTTTCTAGGGTAATTTTTGACGCTGAATCCGATTCTGACGTCCATTTCGCATCATCCGGACTAAAAGGACGTAAATCGGATTCAACGTCAAAAATCACCATAGGAACTCGTTTTTAGAGATTTTTCAAAAAAAAATTTCTGACGTCAACGTCAAAAAGTGACGTAACTGACACATTACATTAAAATGGACGTCAGAATCGGATCAGCGCCAAAAACTACCATAGGAAAGTTGTTTTTAGATGAATTTAGATGAAACCCGTAAATTTAGATGAATTTACGGGGAAATTTTTTCTTTGGGGGGGGGTCCAGGGTAGACCTAAACTAGACAAGTACCTTCTTACGGATTCGGAGCCATAAATAATTTACAAAATTTGATTTTTTTAAGTTACTTTTCAGTTCCCCTTACTCTCCACAGATTCCCTGAACAAGTGTCTGTCCCACTTCGCTTCCACCAAAAATGCGTCGGAAACGTTGCGGATGCTGGAGTCCAGCAATGCATCTGCAGGTGCCAGCATCGAACGCACACTGCTCACCGCGCTGGCCAGGAGTCCCAACGGACACAAGGCGGCAGTGCTGGCACTGCACCGGGACATGCGAACAATGTGAGGGAAATGGCGAAAAAAGGAATGAAAAGGATGGAAAATGGAAGCCCGACCATTACAATTCCACCAATCTAATTAATAGAGACCGGCGCAAGACAATATCTTGCACAAGATTTTGCAAGACTTTTGTGCAGGATTAATCTTGCAGCAAGATCTTGTCCGGCACTTTTTAAAAATCTTGTTCTTGCTTACTTGCATTTTCGAAAACGCCGGTCTCTACTAATTAAGCAGTTTTTTATTTTTTAGGTACATCCATGCCTATCAGAGCTTGGTGTTCAACAAGATTGTCACGAAGTAGTCAATAAATGCTGGAGTATTTGCAATCCATGCTTCTTCCAAATATATTCATCATCTAAAAAATAATTAAAAAAAAATTTTAATTTAAACGTTTTTTCAGGCGCAAACAGAAATTCGGCTTGTCAGTGTTGGCGGGTGATTTGGACGCGGAAGGGAACGAGTTGGACCCGAACAGCAGTTCCATCCACCAAGTGTGCTTACCGCTGCCGTCGCTGCCCGACACACGAATGCCCAGTAACGAAGGTGAGTCGGAATCGGGGCAGGATCAGCAGAATACGGTAACCCTGATCCCGGAGCCAGAAGGGTACGGTGGACACACCCCACACCCCATCAATTAAGTTTGGTTAATAAAAAGGCGTCCAAATTGTTAAATTACAAAAAAAAAGAATTTTAAAAGATTAACCACATTAACACTTTTGGCAGTCATTTTCGACCTTTTGGCAGTCATTTTCGATCTTATGCTTTTTAATTTTTTTCAGTTGGCCGTTGGTGTGAGGAGATCGCCGCTGAGGATGGCGTCCAACCAGAACAATTCTCCAAATTGGAAAGGTTCTTCCACCCTCGAGAAACCCTCTAAGTTGGAAAACCATCGTATCGGACTAATGGGAATTGCGCCACATAAAAACATTAACCCATTTTTGGCCGAAAATCTCATTTCCATCGGCAACCATCCTCCAATTCCCTTCCATTCCAGACAATTCGGACTCGGCTCCGTCTACCGGCCCTTCCTGGTGCGTCCCGCAAATGTCCACTGGGAATTGCTGCGCTACTCATCGGACTCGCAAGAGCTTCAAAAGTGCGAATTTGTGCCGATGGACACGCGGAAAGAGAGGGAAAAGGGAAGAGCAGAGGAGGGAAAGGAAGGGTCGAGGAGGGCATTGAAAGTGCAATTCGATTTGCCCGCGGGAACTTACGCGACGGTGGCATTGCGGGAATTGATGCGCACCGACTTCAGCAAACAAGCACAGAAGGCACTGGAGGCGGAGTTGGAGGAGGGGAGGAAGAGGGAGGACGAGAAGAAGACGGAAGAAGAGGAGGAGAAGGATGAGAAAATAAGGAAAGAGGAAGAAGAAAAGGAAGAGGACGGAAAGAGAACGGAAGCTGAGGGGAAGAAGAGGAAGACGATAGCGGAGGTTGAGATGGAAGGGAAGAGGATGAAGACGGATGAGGAAGAAAAGGATGAGGTGAAAGGGGAAAAAAGTGAGGCAGACGAGAAAGGAAATTAGATACCGTACATTTTTTACTTGTTTTTCTTTTTTGTTGTTATTTTATTGTTATCATAAAATCGGAACATTCCCGAGAGAGTTGCTCATTTTATTCCTATAAAAAAACAATTTTCGATAAACAAACACTAATTATTTCGATATCATAGAGCTAAAAAGGAATCAATCGGTCATGGCATTTTGGGGGAGGAAAGAAAAAGCACGAATAACAAGAAATTATAAAATTCTCTAAATAATGTAATACCACGAATATGTAAGACTACCCATTTTTCTTTCGGGAATAGATAAGAACATAGACAGGACATTCCTTTTACTAAATTTCCTTTTATGATCTTGACCAGATGTTTCAAAAGTTAAAATCCTTTCTTGTTTCGGAATGCCCTGGCTAAGTAAGATGGAGATATGGTGGGAAAATATGATGGGAAAAAGAAAAATTCGGACGGATTGAGTGGGAGAGGAAAGGGAAAGAAACGATGGATCTCTACTGGAATTGGTTGTTGTATTTGATTGTCCGGTCAAACGACGGCCCTGGTGGTCAGTTGTGCCTGGGACTTTGTTCTGGCCACCACCATCGGCAGTCCCCGTTTGTTGCCCTTGCCGGCACCCGTCGTCGCCAGGGCCGCCGCCTTCAGCAGCGCCAACGGACCCGCGGAAGAATTGGTGCGCAACATGGCACAACTGCCTCGTTGTTGCGGGGTGGCGGCAAAGAGATCGGGGAAACAACGGGCAATGTTGAGATTGAGACGAGGGTGCCGGATCCGATGGAATTTTTGGCACAATGCCTGCGCGACACACAGCGAGCCGCCGACCAAATAACGCACAAAATGATCCTAAAAAAGCAAAAGTAAAATTAAAATAGTTATTTCAAAAAATAAAAGATCATGAGAGATCAAAAAATGATCGCAAGTAAAATGAAAAATTACCCCGGCAATGGCGCCAACCGCGAAGAGGGATGGATCAGTGACTGCTTGGTAGTGGGTGGTGAACTCGTACGGATGCTGTTGCTGATACTCCTTCAGCAAGGGCAATTCAGAGCGACGACCTACGATGAAAATCAGAAAAATCAACGAGAAACTACTATCATTACTATCGCAATTTTTCTTACGATTTTCAACAATAAAATATTGGCGGGAAATTCCCAATTTCATAAAATATATTTAAGCGTTCGCTCACCGATGCAGACTGCCAAACAGAGGAAGTGCTCGCGGACAAGGGTGCCCTGGGGCGTGTCCAGTACCACAACATTGTTGTAGTTGCCGTCCCTGGTCCCGCCGGTGCCAATTGCGTGCACACTCGTGCCCAACACGCGCCGATAGTTCACCTCCCGCGTGCGGCCGCTCATCAACTGGAACACGCGCGCGTACTCCGGATACACCGTGGGAGAAAGACGCGAAAGTTGAATGTCTAAAAAGTGAAAATTTAAAATGGCGGTTTGAAAAATCAATAGGCGAAAATTTTTGGTAAAAATACAAAACCCCAAGAGGCTAGTCTCTACCGACAAGATCTGAGCAGGCTCGTAACGAAGGGGGCAACTGCCCCCCCGAAACGCCAGGTTGAAAAATTGGTACTTTTGCAGTTTGTGTCTCCGATTTGACCCCCAAATTTTTGAAAAAAAATTTTTGTTACCGGGGGTAATTTTTGACGATGAATTCGATTCTGACGTCCATTTTGATGTATAGTGTCATTTTGACGTCACTTTTTGACGCTGGCGTTAATAAGCAAAATTTTTTTTCTAAAATCATCTAAAAATGACTTCACTGGGGTAATTTTTGATGCTGGATCTTTTTTTGATGCTGTTGCTGGATCCAGCCTGGATCCGATTCTGACGTCCATTTTGACGTAATGCATCATGAGACGTCACTTTGACGTTGAATGTGTTTCTGCTTTATCCATGTGAAAAAATTTAATTTTCAACAGTGAATTTTAATTTTCACATTTTTGATGACAACGTCAAAAAATGAGGTCAAAATGACTCATAACATCAAATGGACGTCAGAATTGAATTCAGCGTCAAAAATTATCCCTTGGTATGGTAGTTATTTGTTCACAAAAAAATGAAAAAATTTTCCAAAATTTTGGGGGAAAAAAATGAAAATTTTTTCCAAAATCGGAGATACAAACTGCAAAAGTGCCGAAAAATTTTTCATAAGGATCCTCCTTGTTGATTTCGTCTAAATTTTCTAAATTTTCTCCGGCCCTTATCAAGGCCGCCGGCACATCTAAATACTTATTCTAAAGCAACGGGCCTGGATCTGAGTATACCAAAATAAATGTTCAAAATTCGGCTCTTAGTAAGACAAATAGATTAGATTGGTTATGGATCCGATGGATCCCGAACCCTATCCCTAACCCATCTCCGATCCGACTCACTTCTCAGTTCGCGCTCCGTCCTGCGTATGACATGCAACACGGGCTGTTCGATGGCCAAACAGTGTAGAATGGCGTCGGCGGCCGAGATGCCGTCCCCGACCACCACCACCGGACACTCGGCCCTTGCCGCCCTCAGCGAATCGGCCTCCTCCTCCTCAAGACATTGCTTCAGAGAGCTGAGATTGTACACGATCCGATTGTTGGGTGAAGTGCCCAGTTCACCGGGAACCTGAACGGCAGGAAATTGTGACTCGGGACGCCAAAGAGAAAGGAAAGGGACATTTTAAAATAATTTGCTAATTATTATAATTTTTTTTTGAACATGCGATTAATGTACTGCTTACACCGAGCATTTTTGGCAGTTGCTGTCCGCATGCCAACACAACATTGCGACAACGGAAGAGGAAATCGCGTTGGTTCAGCTTTGTGTCGCAGGGAGTTGACTCTATGCCACGCACTTCCCAGTACTGTTCGCCGGTCAAAGGGTGGCAAAACTTCTGAAAAATTTAATCCGTGAGTTAACACGACCGTAACTTTGAAAGATGATATTTTGACGACCTTTTAATTTTATAATTTCCATTCTCAGCACCAATTTATTTTTGGCATCCCTTATCCCCGGGAATTTTTTTTTTTTGCTTTTGCACATGCTCATTCCTCCCTCCTTTGGCCCATGAATCAATCAAAGCGAAAATGTGAATGGGGGGGGGGGGGGGACAAACTCCAAACTTTAAAAATCCATGGGCACAAAGCAGAAGAATACAAACACTCATCAGACACAAACACAACACAGAGGGGATACTCTTTTGTTACACATGAAAAAAGTGTGTGGGATGCGATGTGTACACAAAGAGGAAGAGGTCATCTAATCCGATCGAAAAAAAGAGAAAGACTAGGAATCTAATTTTTTAGAGATTTTTTCACGAAATGTTGCCCCACCCACCTCCAATTGGGTGACTTTGGTGAATGGCCGGAAGTGTTGTTCCAGCCCCATGACCAAAACGTAGTTGAGCAAGTAATGTTTGTAGAGGAGGGCCTGAGGTCGGGCATGGGCAAGCGACGGGTCGCCCAAGAAGTCGAAGGCGAGGGAGTAGCCGGGCAAGTCCATCCACTCGGACACGCTCACGGTGACCATCTGAAGGGAGGAGGGAAAGGTTGGAATCTAGAGGAAGCAAAAACAGTAGCTGAAGGGTAAATAAGCGGGGGAAAACATTTTCTGGTGGAATAAAGTTACGATACTATGGATTAAAAAACGTAAAAAACTCAATTGTCCTCTTTCCCCGAAAACCAAAACCTGTGCTATTATACCCAAAATCCCAGTTAAAACCAAAAACCCACATCGTCGTCGTATCCGGTCCAACTTCCCCCGATGCTTTGGTCGCCGAGCACAATGTGCGGCACTGCCCTTGACGGGTTTCGCCTCCAGCACAGACAAGAAGAGGAGGAGGAGGAGGATGGCGTTTTGTGTTGTCTGTCGAGATCATTGGCGGGGGAACGGGCAGGACGGGCCAGAGAATCGTAGAGAACGGCGAAGGGGGTCTGGCCGGGGCTGACCAGCTGGCCCAGGGAGTGGTGCATGTCCGCAAGGGAGGTCAGGTCCTGAAAAAGTTTAGGGTTTTAATTAAATTGTTCTTTCAAAAATAATTTTACGCACCCGCGAGAACAATGACTCGTCTCCGGCCGACATCTCCAACAATTGCTCGTGCAATTCCGGATCCGGGTGCGGATGCTCTTTGTTGTAGAAGGGCTGCCAGCCGCTGAGCATGGCCGAGAGAGCGATGCCGGCAGGACCATTGCCTGAAGGAAGAAATGACTAAATTTGAAAATTTTTCATTAAATCACTCATCCGAAGAGTCCATAGTAATGGTTCAAAGAACGCAAAAACAAAAATCACGAGAAATTCGCCCCTTTTCTCTTTTGAGGTCACAAATCATTTATTCAATTTCATTTTTTGATCTTTCCTCTATTGTTAACAAAACCAGTTTTCCGTTAAATACCCCTTTCCCATCCATCGGGTTAATAAGTCACATGCATTCAACATTTTTTCATTTTGAGTGACGAAACATTCAAAAAATAAAATAATTGAAGGGCGGGGTGGGAGGAGAAGGGGCCGAAGTGAATTACCATAGGTCATTTCTCATTTTTCCACGTACCGATCACGACTGTGTCGGTGTCCAGTTCCAGCCGGTTATTGGGTTGCGACTGTGGCTTTGGCCGTGCATGACCTTTGGTACCGGGACCTTTGGATGGTTTGTCGTCGAGAATTTCGCAAAGTGAACAAATGTCCAGGGCCAACGAAGGGATGCCCCACATTCTGTCCTGAACCTGAATTGTCATCAATTTGAAAATTTAGGATTATTTTCGGATTTATTTTACCCAAAAAAATGGATGTGATAGTGATACCCGTCAAGGCCCACAAGGGAAACAGCAACAGCAACGGAAGGTGTTGTTGGCGTTATTTTTGTCGTTGCTGATGAGCGTGGAATGGTGGACAGAATGAAGAAGAGGAAACATTGTGGAAAATATGTAATAAATTAAGGAGAAATTGAAAGGGTAAAAAGCTGAAAATGAGATGATAATGAAGAAAAAGAAAGTGAAGGGGGTGGACAGTTTTTATGGGCCGATGAGAGCCAAACAAATCGCAACAATTGCTGAACTTGGGGAGGGGAAGGAGGGAAGGCATATGATCGGGAGCAAAGCAAGCGAATAGCCATGGCAAAGAGCGGGGTTGGTCCCGGACCCGCCAAATGTTGCGATAAGATGATGGCTTGGGTGGGGTGGGCAGTCCATAATCCAAGGTACAACAAAATTATTTTGGCTCTCGCCACCAGCAGAGAGTGTTCCCGCCGACCCCGGCCCGGAGGAAGCTGCTGACAGTGCAAAAAATATTTGATAAAAAGTGGAGGAACCCGGGAATTTAATGGGGAAAGAGGAGTAACAGAGATGGCAAAATCCTAATAATAAAGGGTAGGATAATAATATTAAGATATAATAATATTAATAATTAATAATATTAATAATAATATTAAGATATAATATTTAATAAGGGTAGGGAGGTGGCCATTTTCTCTATCCAAGACCCCCTTTTATAGAGAATTCTGCTGGTGGGGTGTCATTGTTACTGCGAAATTGACTATGATCAGGTTGCACTTGAGAGTTAGATTAGTGGAAAGTGCATGGCCATTTGTTGCAAAAGTGCAAATGCGCAAGACGAAGTTGTACGGGGACAGACATCTATCTCATTCATTAAGTAGCATCCCAAACGCCCCCTTGGAGTTTGTGGTGAATGAGGAAAAAAACACCCAAAAAATGGGTAAATGGTATGTAAATATAATCAGGAATCGGCTGTCAACAAAAAATGACGGGGAAATGACGAATGTGAGGGGGAAAATTGAGGGAGGGAGCAAAGAATGAAGAGGAGGGGAGGGGCAAAGTGATGAAGAAATAGGGAGGGAAAGGCGGAGCGAAGGGAGGAGGCGAAGGAGAAAAAAAGTTTAGGTTTAGTGACAATTCAACACAACGGGGGAAAGGGAAATTGAGTCAAAAATGTGATAAAATGGAGTGAATGAGGTGGAGAAGGGAGAGCAAAGAAAAAAAATTGTATAGCGGAAAAGAGGACAAAGAACAGGCGAGAAAAAAACGAAAGCGAAGCGGAGATACATACTGGAATGGAAGGGGAAAGCGAAAATGAATTTGCACGGCAATTTACAGTAAAAATGATTTTTGACCCTGACAATGAGTTAGCCGATGTATAAAATGCCTCTGAAACTATGATAAATATAAAAGCAATTCCGCATATTTTATTCCCTTCCAAACTTTCAATGCGACAGAGAAGTAGAAAATGGGATAGAACACAATGGTAGAGAAAAAAGTACACGTGTGCTCATTGTGCGCTTCAGAACAGCGGATTCACGAAAGACTGAATTCCGCACTTTCCTCGGTGTATTTTGTAGTTTGCTTTTCGTTTCAGATGCCTTTTTATTTCCTTACCTTGGCAAGATTGTAGCAGACAAAAAATATAGCAAAACAAGGAAAAAATCATTTTATTTTTATCAGCGAATGCAACCGATAAATAGGGTACATTGATTCGTCTACTAAAGGTTAAGATTGTGATTTTCATCCAAAGAAAAAACAAAAAAATTTAATCAAAATGGACTAATAAATAGAGATCGGCAAAATTCAAAATCCTAGGTCTAGGCTCTAGGTTTCGAAAATGTCTAGGTCTGGTTTTTTCTGGGCAAAAAACCTAGAAAAAAACCAGCCTAGAAAAACCTAGACCAAAATTAGCCTGGGCCCAGTCTAGGTTCTAGGTTTTTTTGAAACACTGAAAAATGAATTTAAAAAATGATAAAAATAATAAAATAAATTAAAAACAATTATAAATGATAAACGCGTTTATAAACGCAAAATTAATCAATAATTTTCAATAACTAAAATTGATTTGTGGCAGGTCCGTAGCCAGGGAGGATGGGGACCTGTGCCCCAGGGGCGTAACGAGCCCAACATTTCAGGAGGCCGTGTAGAAAATTTTCAAAAATTCATTTCTTACGGGTGCATTTTCGGATTAAAAATAACTCGTTTTCAGGGGCATATTTTTTAAAACTGCAATAAAATTCATTTTTTGAACTACCATATTAGTTTATATGCTATAAATAGGCCCCGAAAGGGGCCGCCGGGAAAATTTTTTGGGGAGTTTTTGGGGAGTGTTTTATGGGGAGTACCATCCTCCTCGTTCCCGAAATGTCAACACAAAAAAATGAACAGGGTCCCCCCTTTAAATTTTTTTTAGAAAAATTTGAAGAAAAAATGGCCGATTTCCTTTAAAAATCGACAAAATTTTTCTAAATTTTCTCAGGCGGTCCCTACCGACCCCCTTCCCCTTGGTGCCCCCCCCCCGAAAATTTTCCCTGGCTATGGGCCTGATTTGTGTGAGCGCTTTATTCAAAAAAATTTCTTGAAAATTTTTGAAATTTCTAAAAAATTCGAAAAAATAAATTCGAAACAAAAACTTCGATTTCTCGAAAATATCGAAAAATAAAATTCCATGAAAATTTTGATTTTTCTTGTTCGAATTTCATAAAATAAAAATAAAGAAGAGAGAGCATAAAATTCTGTTCAACTTTGTCGCTGAAAGTTTTGGTCAAGCAATCATTAAAGAAAGTTTTGGAGAATGTTTCGGGCTTTTGAACTTTTTTGTATGGACCCAACCAGGGGCGTAACCTGGAAAATTTTTCGGGGGGGGGG
>LDKF01000949.1:25010-44629 GCA_001026735.1 Rotylenchulus reniformis
CGGCCCCGATAGGGGCCGCCGGGGAAAATTTTTTTGAAGTTTTATCAACTTTTCTTAAGGAAATTGACCAAATTTTTGCCTTTGGTGAAAAAATTTCCGAAAAATTCATTTTTTTCGATTTTTGGGGTCTTGGAGGGAATCCCACCCTGGCTACATCCCTGAATGAGATCCCTGTCCTTAATATTTAAAAAGAATTCAAAGCACCAAAAGTTTAGGATAAAGATCAATTTAAAATGCGAAATATTGAACCCAAACCCCTCCATTTATAGAATGTCGAGGATGCACTCCGTGCTCTGTCCCGTGCACCTCCTTCCTCGTTGGAATGCGCCGCCGTCCGAGTGCAATGTTTGCTGAAGCTGAACCGGGGCGATTTGGCTTCAAAGGAGGTGAAACTAATGCAGGAAGAGGACGAGGACGCGACGGTCACCCAGCTGGCATTGGCCTGGGTCAACATGGCCATGGCGAGTGTTTTTGTGTCATTTATAATTTTAATCAAAAATATAAACAGACGAAACGCGCCCGAAATTTCAGAGGAAACCAAGGACATAGCCAGGGGGCCGAAGCCTCCCGAAAAAATCGCAGGGCTCCATGTTATTTCAAGTGGATTTTCAAAAAAAAACAATAGAAAATTTCTCTGGCAGTTCTCTTAGGGGTCGGGGCTTTTTTTTTGCTCGCCGACGAATCTCCCCCGCCAACCCATATCCCCAACTCACAACCAGCTTATCTGCCACCGAAATTTTTTCCTGGCTACCCTTTGGGGTAGCCCTACCCCTATATGAAATTCATTTTTTAAAAATGAAAAGTTTTTAGGGCAAGGATAAGCTGAAGGATGCTTTCTACATTTACCAAGAGATGATCGACAAGTACGGAACAACGCCGACATTGCTCACCTCCCAAGCCGCTTGCTTGATACAGCAGCAAAAGTACGAAGAGGCGGAGAAACTGCTTCAAGTCAGAAACCAACCCCGATATGACCCAGAATCCATTGCATTTTTTTAGACTGCCCAGGAACGGGACCCGAACAATGCTGATGTGCTCGTTGGCCTTTTCACTGTGGCACAATTTCTGGGGAAGCCAACGGAGGTGCTCTTAAATAGTTGATACTCTCATTAGAATCGGGCACCAAAATTGAAAGGACAAATACTTAAACATATTTTCTTAAAAAAAAAATTAATTTTTCACTCTAAAATATTCGCTTTTTGAATATGCATTTCATAGGGTAGAAATCCTTTGAAATGAATTTCTCAAAAAAATTATCTCTTTCTTTTCATATCAATTATTTTAGGTATCCAATCGTTACACAAATCAGTTGAAGCAAGACCATCCTATGTATCAATGGACCAAGGAATTGATGGCCAAGGAGCAGGAATTTGATCGATTGGCTGTGTGAAGTCCCAACGATTAAGGGAAACAGACATTGCCAAAGTCGATTTGTTGTGAATTTTGGGTTTTTATGGTATTTATTGGGATTTCATAATTGAGGTTTAAACTTTATTATACAATCAAAAATAAAATTGTATGTGTTCTTCGTTTCATATTCCAATTTAATACAACCAAAGCGCAAAACTAGTATAATATTTAAAAATGAAGAAATTGGCGAATAAGATTTGCGAACGATTTTCTAGGGAGAAAAGCCCGTAGAGCAGAAGTTTATATATGATACAAAAATGAATTTCTGCTTCCAATTTGAATACAATCCAGTAGAATTCGTGATGATCAATCAGTTGATGTCCAATGGAACCGGGGCTGGATTCGGCACCAATGAGGTGAAGAAGGATTGGACAACGGTGAAGAACACGTTCCATGCGCTGGGAGCCACTGCTGGAGTGTTGTTGTTGACGGGTTGGGGGCCATTCGCAGCATCCGGAACTGGTTCATCTGGCTGTTGGTTCTGAGCCGGCTCAGCTCCCTCCTCTTCTTGTTGTCCTTGAGGTTGTTGTTCATTTTGCTCCCGTTGTTGGTCCCTCCGTCGATGTACGAACCAGAACAGGGCTACAATGGCCAGCACGAAGATAAAACTGAAAGATAGAAAATGGAGTTTAAGGACTTGCATGTTAGGTAGAACGTAGAAAATTAATAATTTGAATTTTTTAAATGTCATTTTCGGGATGTACAAAGGACCAATCTCCAAAAACCAACAGTCCAAAAAATCCAACAATCATTAAGCATCCTTTAATTTTCCCTGTTTACTCTATCCGTATTTTATAGAAGTCTCGAAATTTGGTGTTATTTTTTTGAAAAAAAAAGAATTCTTAATTCGGTACTTGTACAGTTTACGTCCAGAATTAATTTTTGACGCTGAATCCGATTCTGACGTCCATTTTGACTTACTGCGTCAGCTGACATCACTTTTAACGCTGACGTCAAAATTTTCGTAAAATCTATATATAATATGTGCAATATTTTTTTTGATGTTAGCGTCAAAAAGTGACGTCATTGACGTAGTACATCAAAATGAACGTCGGAATCGGATTCAGCGTTAAAAAATTACCCTAGGGAAGTAGTTTTTAGATGTTAAAAAAAAAATTTTTTTGAAAAATTCTGGACGTAAACTGTACAAGTACCCTTAATTCTTACCGTTCCAGGGACGAGTATAGATAGAGGACCATGGCCAGCAGTGCAAATCGGATGGATTTGTAGACAATGTCCAGCAAATCCGGCATCGCCTGCTGCAATCCTGCCCCGCCCATGGCCATCCTTCCCTCAACTGCGTTCTCCTGATTTGGTGGTCGATGTTGCTGTGCGGGTATGACAAGTTGGTGGCCGTTGATGATCACTCGGTGACCCGGCTGTTGCATCATTGGCATTTGGGGAGTTCCCATAAATCCAAAAGCCTAAATGGACAATTTTTGTGGGTTCAAAATGCAAAATAATGTTTAATCTAATCCCACTTGTTGTGCTGGATGATGAATTGGCCCAGGAGCATAAGGCATTTGTTGGTAAAACTGTTGCATCTGGTTCATGCTGAAATGAGATTGAACACATTATTGCACTCGAATATGATCAAAATACTCACTAATTCTGGTAGGCGGCCATCCACGCTTCGTAACTTTGCTGTTGTTGCTGATTAACGGGGGTGGCTTGGAAGTTGGCGAAGTTGTATTGCTGTTGTTGAGGCAAGAACATTTGTGGGAATTGTTGTTGGTTCTGTGATGAGGATAAGTCCGGGCGCATTTGATGGGTGCTAAACAGGAAAAATTTATGGAGTTTCTGGACAAATTATGGTTTTTCGAATTGCTTACTTATTGGTAGAACTGGCGGTTCCACGATGACGGAGGCCTTCTCCACTCGTGTTCCGCGGTGCTGGAAGAGTCTGCCCGATGTAAACCATGTGGATCACTTGTTTGTCGGCAGGTTCGTTCCTCTGAATGCCGTCCCTGCGCTGCGCGAGCACATCCCGAACCTTCTGGTCATTCACAAGGCAATGTCCGGCATAGATCAAACGCTGACGCGAAACTTCAGGTTTCATGTGGCAAACTTGAGACAGATGCTCTTTCAATTGTAGAACGCTAAAAATCGAAAAAATGTAAAAAAACGATACACAAACTTTCGATACACAAGTGTTAAAAAACTACCTCCATTCGGCAGGACATTCAACGGTGTAATCCGAAAATGATTGCATGGCACAGCGAATGATAAGTTGGAATTTTTCATCACCGGTGGTCGCCATTCTATTCAAGTTGATTAAATTAACGTGGAATTAACTGTTTTAACTGTAAAAAATCAGTCAATGAAAGGTATAAAACAATAAGAAAAAAATATTTATGTAAATGTTGTAACTATGTATGATATGATATGTATGAATGGATTAAATTTTTGAATTTATTTATTATTTAGTCTAAATATAAAATTTATAGTCTTGTGGTGGGGATTGGGAATATTCGAGAGTTTGAAGAACGTCATCAGCTGCTCATCTCAATGTTAATAAACGTAAGCCTAACACACACCACACACTTCACTTCCTTGTCATTGCTCGCGAACTCTCAAATCGAGTGATGACAGCTCGTAGGCCGACTGGCCTCACTGGATTGGATGATAAGGGAAGGAAGGGAAGAAGGGAAGGCGAAGGATAGAGAGAAAGAGAGAACACAGAGAAAGAATAGAATAAAAATATTAATTGCTTTGGGTAGGATGGAATCGGCGGGTAGGGGGAAAGAAAAAATAAGAATAGTCGCATATCGCACGCAAATGCACTTATTTTTTATTTTAATTTTGATTGAGCAAATGAAAACGAATAAAATCGGCCAGAGTAACTAATTTTACCGTATTATACGTACACTAGTAAGTAGCGGTCGTGTTACAGTACCAATGAGCACTCATTTTCTTTTTTATGAGCACTCTTTTCATTTTCTTCAACACTTTTTCATGAGCATTCTCTCGTTTCAACGAACACTTTCTTTCGCTTCAGAGGTTTTTGTAATTTCCCTCTGCAGGGTGGAAAAAACATTTTTACTGTAAATAGACTATCGTATCGTAATGGTGAAAGGGCAAGAGTAACGATTACCACGCTTGATGTGTGTTATGCTGTTATGTAGATATGTAATGTACACTTTTTTACGTGATTAAAGATTAACAGAGAAAAGAAACAAATGAGAGCGAGAGAGAGAGAGAGAGAGAGAGAGATCGCGAGTAAAAGGAGGGTGAGAAAAGAAGGAAAGACGTAAGCTGACGTGTCCATGATCGTGCTATGATTGTTGAATGACGTAAGCGTGAGCTATTGAAGCCATTCGCGAAATCGCGAACCAGCAATGAAGCAATAAACTGATTGCCCGAACCGAAGAGTTTCATTGCCTCTTTGCCTACCTTGCCAGTATCATGATTGCTTTAGGCATTAAGGGTGGTTAAAAATATTATTGACCAATGCTAAACGGTAGGGGCTTTTCGGGGGGGGGGGGGGGGGGNTGGGGGAATCCCCAAACCCTTGAGGGAGGGATAGGGGCCGCCGGAGAATTCGTAGGCAATGGATTTCCGAAAAATTTCATAGGCTTTGATTTTTCGGCGCTATCTGAAAAGTGGTCAGTTTTGGGACTCTAATTTTTTTTGAGTCTCGGAACTCAAAATCATGTATTTTTTTTATTATTATCATACATATATAATGTATTTTTATTTTTTTTATTATTATCAAATATTACTATGGGAAAAAAAAATTCTTAAAAAAACAAAGATTTCTGTGCCGCCAGTATTTCATACTGGCAGATTTCTGTGCCGCCAGTATTTCATACTGGCAGATTTCTGTGCCGCCAGTATTTCATACTGGCAGATTTCTGTGCCGCCAGTGTTTCATACTGGCAGATTTCTGTGCCGCCAGTGTTTCATACTGGCAGATAACTAACTTGCTCTCAATTTTCAGCAAAAGGGCAACATTTATTCGATGCATTTGTTGATTTGTTGTGTAAAAATTACAATGTTGTATAATAAAATGACGAGAATTGTCGATTCTGAGTCCCGAGACTCAAAAAAAATTAGAGTCCCAAAACTGACCACTTTTCAGATAGCGCCGATTTTTCAACAATTTTCATAGACCATGGATTTTTCGAAAAATTTCATAGGCTTTGATTTTTCAAAAATTTTCATAGGCCATGGATTTTTCCAAAATTTCATATTTTTTCAAAAAAAATTTAGAGCTCCTAGATCTTACAAATTTTATCATTCATTTTGCAAAATTGATTTATTGATTACAGAAAATTTTTAATTTTTTTCGAATTTTTCTTCTCCAAAAAATTTCTTGGTCCTTGGTCCGGGCCTTGCGGAGCAGGTCAACTGGGCGCCGCCAACTGGGCGCCAGCGATGATGAACTGGTCATAACTTTTTTTTCTGGAAGGGCAGATTTTTTACATCTTGGTATTAATAGATAGCCCTGAATGTCTGCTACAAAAATGCAAAAGAGACCATCCGGTTTAGCCAAGCTGAAAAAAGTTGAAAAAAAAAGTTGAAAAAAAAGGCCAAGTTAAAGCATAAAATCGTGGTTTTGGCCAAAGATATGGCCA
Source organism: Rotylenchulus reniformis (assembly GCA_001026735.1). NCBI lineage: Eukaryota > Metazoa > Nematoda > Chromadorea > Rhabditida > Hoplolaimidae > Rotylenchulus > Rotylenchulus reniformis. Next base: position 30,998 of record LDKF01000949.1, read on the forward strand.
TAACTTTCTTTGCGCTTTGCCAAACCGGATGGTCTCTTTTGCAATTTTGTAGCAGACCTTCAGGGCTATCTATTAATACCAAGATATAAAAAATCTACCCTTCCAGAAAAAAGTTATGACCAGTTTATTATCGCTGGCGCCCAAACGACCCCGACCGAAAATTTTGTAAAATTTTGGTGATTTTTTAAGGAAATGGTTATTTTTTCGTCAAATTTTTCGGTATTTTTCCAGTTTTTTTCAGTTTTGTCTACCTTTTCGTGTTTATTCAATTTTGGTAAGGCTGTACAGTGTAAAAGATGATATGTAGATATAAAAAATCATAGATTTGATGAAATCATACGACAAATCTGACATTAGATTCGAACTCACCACATGTGAAAACCCCCAAATGATTTTCTAACAATAAGATTGTTATAGTTAAATTTGACAGGAAAAATATTATAAAAAAATTCCAGGGGGTAAACTGGAAAAGTACCCTACTCTACCTCTCTACATGCACTTTTTAAAGCTCTTTATCATATATTTTTTTTCTTTTACTATCGAATATTAAAAAAGTAAGAATATTAAAAAAGTAATCTCATTGTTCTAAAAATGGGCGACTTCGGCGAGTGGTACCGTTCAATTCCATTGATCACCAGATATTGGTTCACTGCAGCAACAGTGATTCCGTTGTTGGGCAGATTTGGTCTGTTCCAGTAAGTTATTTTCGTTAACTAACACGATTGCGTATCATATTTATTTGATTTCAGTCCCTATTTGATGCTGCTTGACTGGGATCTCTTCTTCTACAAGTTCCAGGTCTTTGAAATAAAATGGACTAAATTTTCAGATTATTCCAATTTTTAGATTTGGCGTCCTTTAACTGCAATGTTCTACTATCCTGTTACTCCACAAACCGGCTTCCATTGGATGTTAGCCTATTCCTTCCTTGTGTTTTTTATTCTTTTTAATTTCAGGTTGATGTGCTATTTTCTGTACAATTATTCGAAAGATCTGGAAACATCATATTTCGACGGAAGACCAGCGGATTACCTGTTTATGTTGATTTTCAATTGGATTTGTTGCACGGTAATTTTTAAATAAAAGAATAAATCGACCTTTATTGATTCCAACTCTGTTCCCTTCCAGATTGTTTGCTTCATCGCTGAGATTTACTTTTTGCTCGAGCCGATGGTTCTCAGTGTCTTGTATGTTTGGTGTCAGTTCAACAAGGACAGAACTGTTCAATTCTGGTTTGGTATGCAATTCAAGGTAATTGTGTAATTTTTTTTAAATCTTTTTTATTTTTTTTTGAATAATGAAAAATATAAAACAGTACTATCGTTTAATTATGCCATAATTTCTCTCAAATTCGTTTAGGCGGTCTATTTGCCGTGGATTTTGGTGGCATTCAGCATGATTTTGCGGGGTGGTGGCATCAACGAGCTGGTCGGAATCCTTGTCGGCCACACTTACTACTTCCTGGCCTTCCAATATGCTCTTGATTACGGCGGCTCTGTGCTCATTAAAACTCCACAATTTTTGTATAAACTTGGGATCTTGTCAATTTGCTCACATTTTTCATATTTTAGCTACAACTACTTGCCGAATCGCCAGGGTGGTTTTGCCGGCTTTGGCACTGTTCCAGAGAGTCGGAGGCCCACAGGACAACAGCAGCAGGGCGCTGGATTTATGAGAGGAGGACACCAGTGGGGCCGGGGACAGGCACTTGGGGGCCAGCAGCAGCCTAATTTGCATCAAGATTGATGGAAATTCCTGATATTTCTGACGATATACATATACAACAATTCCGTCGAATTATTAATGTATTGGTTTCCTGTTACCATTTTTATAGTCTTTTATTGTATTATTTTATTGTTCAAGTAAAGAAACTATTGCCAATTGTGATTTTTTTGTAAATATGGTCACTTTCGCTTAAATATAAATTCATTCTTTCAACAAAATTGTTTGTGTTAGCCAAACACCAAGGAAAATGAATGGTCGGATGAGGATCGACACACTTGCCTATCGTCTCATTTGGAGATTGAAACGGATATTTTATCGGATTCCAGATCAATGCGGACCCATTCCGCTGAGAATAAGTAAAAATTTGGTTAAAATTTTCGAAAATCGAACTACTTCCAGGCAGGGGCGGTTCTAGGATTTCGGCTTGGGGGGTGTACCCATGTCCAGGGGCTTGGAGGGGGTACGCATGCTGGCAAAAATTTTGAAATGTTCATTTTTAGGGGTATATTTTTGGGTGAAAAGTCAGTTCTTAGGGGTGCATTTTTCATTTTTCTCTAAAAATTTGCAATTTTTCTCCAATTTAGCAATTTTGAGGGGTCCGGCGGTCCCGATAGGGGCCGCCGGGAGAAAATTTTGAGATTTTAGACCATTTTCTTAATAAAATTGGTCAATTTTTTCTTTCTCTTTTTCGATTTCCCCCCTTTTTCCTCCCCCGACCCCGAAAATTTTTTATTTTTCGGGCTTGGGGGGGGGGNCCCCCCCCCCCCTAGATCCGCCCCTGCTTCCAGGGAACGAACCGTGCAGGCATTACGAGCCACCTCGTGGACTGGTACAGAACATGCACAACAACAATAAATTTGCTCGGATTTGCATGGAACTCCAAGTAAAGACAAATTTAGGGGTTTTCCAAATTACGAATTTCTAGATTCTTCCACGTCTTTGTGATTATTTGCCCGAAAAATTGACAGAAGAAGGTAGGAATGCAGTTTTTTTTACAATTTCACAATATTTTTTTTAATTTAATGAAATTTTATTAATTAAATTTCAAATCCATTTTATTTGTAAATCCTGTTCGTTACTCAGCACAGATTGGCACGAATTGCTGAGGACCAAAAATGCCAAAGAGCGATTTGAGTATTTGCGCTTTTTGAACCAACGCGAGAAAAAGCGAGCCAAGGAAGCTCTGTTGAAGAAGCCAAAGTGGAGGAATGGGAAAGAAGAGGAAGATGATGAAGAAGAGGAGAAGGGAGGGGAAGAAGGAGAAGAGGATGAACAAGAGAGGACGGAAGACGAGGGGGAAGAGAATCGATGTCGCTTAATGTTCACTCCTCAATTGGCGAAGGGTTGGCCGAATTCACTGAAAAATTTCAAGAATTTACCCTTAAGAGCAACGCTATGCCGCCTGTCATCGATACATCCGTTCTGTTCAGTTGGTCGACACCCCACGGGTGGCAGTGGATTGTCGCTTCTTGGTCAGTTTTTAGATTTTAATGCTTTTTTGGTCAATAAATCATTTTTCATTTGGATTATACAAACATTTCTTATGAATAAAAAATCCATCCAAAATGAGTTTTCTACAACCCCTCCAGTGCTGAATCGACTCCCCCCCCCTCTCATCCATCATTTTCTTCCACTTTTCAGCCCCTGCACTCCCGACGTGGCCTTGCCCTCACCCTCAAACAGATCAACATGCTGGTCGGCTCCAATCGGGATCGCCAACGGCCTTGGCCAGTGCATTTGGCCAATTACCCCACCGACGCCCCTCATCTAGAGCACAAACTGCGAAAGCGCTTACACTTTTTGGATGGAAAAATGTTCATCGGGGAATCCAGTCCGTTGTCCTACTTGGAACTGTTTCCGAAACTGAGGGAAAACCAACGCATTGTGTACCTTAGTCCCCACGCCAGCGAACAGCTTGAGGTGGGAGAAAGGAGTAAAAAATAGTTTCGAAGGGTCATTTTGCGGGAATTTTGGATGTTTTGGATTTTCATATCTGGGCTCATAGACCCAAATTCAAATATGATTTTTTAATCAGAGGGTTGAAGCGGACACTTGCTATGTGATCGGCGCCATCGTGGACCGGGTCCACGAGCCCCGGATCGGCTGCAAGGCTTCTCTGGAAACGGCTTTGGTTGAGCGTGTGCCGTGTCGTTGCCTTCCGATTGGACCCGAATTGTTGCGAGGGGGCAACCCCATGCTGACCATGGACCAGGTTCTCGCCATCCTGCAGCACGTGTTCGACTCGCCGCGGGGCGACGATTGGACCGGAGCTTTTGAAAGGTCCGTTTGGGAGAAGCAAAATCGATTTTTGTACCTTTTTTCAAGCTTTTTAAAGATTTCTTTCTTATTATGCCACCAATTCAGGTACATCCCAATTCGAAAATTACGTGCGCCTACCGAAAAGAACCCAATCATGCGACTTCGCTATGAAAACATTCGCAAAAGGAACCAGGAAATTTTACGGGTACTCGAGGAAATGGTGACAAACAAGCAGAGTTTGATGAACACAGAAAGAAGCAACAGGGAATCTGCTTATCTTTAGCCTTTTGTTTTACTATTGTTGAATAAAATTCTCAATTTTATGCAATAAAAGTTTTATCTAAATTCTAGCGTTTTATAAAAAATGATAAGGAAATATACAAATTCATAAAATATACAATGGACCAGAAATAAACAGAAAAGAAGAAAGGGAACCGGAATTGGAAAATGAACAGAAAATAAATTAAAGACCCGAAGATGGTATGGGTTGTCAGTTATCACAGATTGCATTTTAGTTGAGAAGATTTGAGATCCACATGGTGTTTTTACAAGATATTTGGTCAGTTCTTGATGGGATCCTCCACTGTGCAAAAGGGTTGTGGGTTGACCTGATGGGTCGTCGTCCCCGGCCCCTCCTCCACCCCGCGCTCTGTGGAGCAATTTGTGTCTCCGATTTCGCACATTGACGAGTTGGAATTGGCAATCAGCAACTCCAGGGTCCGGTCGGTCAGCTCGGCAATGAATCGGATGAACGGGCGCAAGTCGCCCTCGTTGGCCTCCCTCAGCACGTGGTAATAACGATGGCGTTGCTCCACCGGAATAATCACCGGCGGGAAGCCGGCCCTGAGCAGGATCCAGTTCATCAGCAACCGTCCCGTGCGCCCATTTCCGTCCATGAACGGGTGGATGAACACCTAATGATTATAAGGAGGAAATGAGATTTCTAGATTTTTTTAGACATCCGATTCTGGGAACCCCGTATATCGTATCTTAAGATCTGATTCTATCATTAATTATGTATGAAATTCAACAAAAACAGTTCTGACCAGTTTGTAGTGGGCGAGTGCTGCCACTTCCACAGCATCCAGTCGCTGGGTTTCCTCGTCGTTCAGCCAGGTGACCAACTCGTCCATTTCGGCCAACACAAACTCGGGTTCGGGAGGCCGAAAACTGCCCACAAACACCTGGACAGTGCGGATGACGCCGGCAGCCATCGGATCCGCGAAGCCTAACACGCGCTTGTGCAGTGCCAAAATGTGCTGAAATTTGGGAGAACGGAGGATTTAAATCAAAAAGAAATAAATTCGAAAAATTAGGATATCCTTTTGGTATAGGATAGATCGGCAATCATGTCCATATTCCAGTGGCGTATCCAAGATTTGCCATGGGGGACGGAATCTTTTTAATAGCCCAAAAAATCCAGTTTTTTCCTCCCTTACATACGTGGGCAAGGGGGGGGACAGTCCGGCCAAGGTTCGCCGCAAAGGGTCCGGAGGGTTCGCAGTCGGGGTGGGGGGGGGTTCGCGGTTGGGGGCGGGAAGGGCTCGGTGGGTGTGCGGGAAGGAAGGGAAAATTTTCAATTTTCCTCCGGTGCGAACCCTCTTAAAATGAGCAAAATTTCTTCAGAAAATGAGTCCAAATTTTCAATTTTCCTCCGGTACGAACCCTCTTAAAATGAGCAAAATTTCTTCAGAAAATGAGTCCAAATTTTCAATTTTCCTCCGGTGCAAACCCTCTTAAAATGAGCAAAATTTCTTAAGAAAAACAGCCTGAATTTTCAAAATTTTCTCCAGCGGCCCCTATCGGGACCGCCGCCACCCTCACCCGATATGTAGTTTCTTTATAAAATTGTCCTCAAAAAACGATCGCTTTTCTTATGAAAATGGTCTAAAATTCTCAAATTTTCTCCGGCGGCCCCTGTCGGGGCCGCCGACATACTGGTTGGTAAAAAATGGTGATTTTTATGATGAAAACCCAAAAGTCAATAATTTTTCCGCCGTCTTTTTTGCGTTACTACGAAAAAAATCCTCTGGCGAGCTTTTTTTAGTAGGGTTCGCATTTGGCCTGGCGAGCTTTTTTAGGAGGGTTCGCATTTGGCCTGGCGAGCTTTTTTAGGAGGGTTCGCATTTGGCCCAACTGTCCGGACACCTTGCCCACGTATGCTCCCTTAGGGGGCGGATAAGGAAATTAATAATTTTTTATTTAAAAAATAAAAACTTTTGTAGAAATTTTGTTTTTTAAGGGGTGTCGGAGAAATTTTTTTGCTTTAGGGGCAGCCGTCCTCTTAAATATGCTACTGCCACATTCTCGTTTACCTCCAGCGTGATGTGTCCCACTTCGGTCAGCGACTGGTTCAGATAGCGCAGTGCCGCGTCCAGGCCCAGTATCTCGTTGTGCTCCACAATGCTCTTGCCGGCCACCGCCATTCGGGTCTCCAGAATGGACCGGGTCTGGGCCAAGTTGATCGTGTTCCCCTCCATGGCCACAGTGTGGTAAACATGCGCAAAATAACTCTCGCGCATGGACCGCCGGAGGCCCGAGTCGTTGCGCGGAATGTGCATGAACCGGTCGCGCTTGCGGTGAATTTCGCTGCAGAAAAAATAAAAAAAATTATTCCAAAAAATAATTATTTATCATTGTGAAAATCCTTAATATTTGTTAATTTTATTCGAGGCCCGGCGCCAGGGGAGTCAAAGGGGAACACCGGACACGTGCCGTTTTCCCCTTCCCCCCCCCAAAAAAAATCGAAAAAATTTTCTTAATAAATTTTTCTTTATGCATTTATTTTCAAAAAAATTCGTATGCGCCCTTTCAAAAATTTTTTTCTAGCGCCGGCCCTGATTTATTCCAAAACTGACCTCATCATCCGATTGTCAATCTCTTCCACCAGCGGAAGTGCCTTTTGCCGGCGTCTAAATCCAAAAATCCTTAATGTTTTTCTCTGGTCGATTCGCTCACATCAGCGCCTCCTCGTGCTTCGGGTCCCGCACCAGCGCCTTCAGGTAGAATCCCTCCGCTTGCACCACATCGCTCCGTGCCATCTCCACGTAAATGCCGTACTCCGTCAGAATGTCGGCATTGAAAGGGGCCAGGGAATACGCATGCTGAAAGGCAAAAAAGTTAAGGATTTTGGCCCGGACGAAACCTCAATTATGCTCTGTGCCTTCTTCATATTTCCCTCCGCTCGCGACCGTTTGGCGGCATGCAGAGCCGCAAGAGCCTCGCGTTCTCGCCATAGCACCATTTCGTCCGAATCAGCGCCCTCAAGCACCGGTCTCACAATGACACCATCTGTTGATATTAAAATACAATTATACCTTTTTTTAATTCAAATAATGAAAAAATTTTAGAAGTTAAATCCTTTTTAAATAAAACATTTGTTTATGGGAGGAATGGTCTAGACATAGACACGAGAGGCAGGGGCGGATCTAGGATTTTGGCTTGTTCGAGGGGATACCTGTCCATGGGCTTGGAAGGCAGGGCCGGCGTCAGGATTTTCTGACGGGTGGGGCTGAACTTTTGGGGTCACCGGCGAGCAAAAAAAACGAAGTTCGGCGGCCCGATAGGGCCGCCGAAGAAATTTTCGCGTTTTTAGACCATTTTCTTAAGAAAATTGGTCAATTTTTGCGCTTTTTGAGTAATTTTACTAGTTTAGGGAAATACCGGAGAAAATTTGCAGGTTTGGGTCCTTTTCCTTACAAAAATTTGGCAATTTTTTGCTTATGGGAATTTTTTGAAGAAATTTCAATGAATTAGGGGTAGCGGCGGCCCCGATAGGGGCCGCCGGAGAAAATTTTGAAAATTTGGCCCTTTTTCTCAGGAAAATTGGTCCAATTTTTTTTATTTTTCCAGGGGCTGACGGGAGGGGGGCTTCAGCCCCCTGCCCCCCCCCTGGCGCCGGCCCTGTTGGAAGGGATATGGGATACGCATGCTGAGGGAAATTTTGAAAGGTTCATTTTTAGGGGATAGACGGTACTTATTAGGGGTGTAATTTCTCATTTTTTTCTAAAAATTTAGAAATTTTACTCTAAATTTATCAATTTTGGGGGCTCCGGCGATAGGGACCGCCGGGAGAAATTTTTGAGTTTAGACCAATTTCTTAAGAAAAATTTTCGATTTTTTCTTCTTTTCCTCCCTCGACTCTCTAAAAATTTTCATGTTGGGGGCTTGGGGGGTAGATACCCTTCGTACCCCCCCCCCTAGATCCGCCCCTGACGAGAGGTAATTAAAATAATTCTGACCAGATAATATTTTTATCTTTTTTTATCGGCTTTTTGCGTAAGAAATTGGTAAATTTTCGTCATTAAAAATATGATACTGACCTTCTCTGTCCAACAGATGATCATCCCATGGTTCCAAAATCAGATTGTGGTAACGAGTCAGGTGCCGCTCAGGTGAAAGCGAAACGAATTGGCGACAATTGAGCAATCTTTTGAACCAATCGTCATAGGAAGACAAAGATTCGCCGATAGAAGAGGAGGAGCCAAAGGCGCAGAGATGACGAGTCATGGCGATCCGCTGAGATTGCCAGACGGAGGAGATGGAACGGAAGGAGCCGAGAAGTTGGAGCAGTAACACCAGCAGAACACAGAGGAGGGCCTGGGAGAGACGCCGATGGTGGCGGAAGAAAAGTGAAGGAGAAGAGGGGCATAATGCTGTTGGTATCCTGGGCAAATGGGTCGAGGATGTCCTTGTGGAACCATTGCTGAACACTGCATCAAATCGCCGCGAAGAGAGGAATGACTCCGAGTCGGAATCCGCCGGAAGTTGCTCGTCATCTCGCGTTGTTGCATTTGACAGCGAAAAGTTGCGGTTCCGATGATGGTGAGAATGCCGTCGCATTTTTAATTTGGCATAGGGATTGAATAGTGCCCTGTGAACTGAAAAATAGGGTCGGAGTCGGAGTTAGATCAGCAAGTCAGTTTGTGATTTGCTTTCTTCTCATACTGAAAAAGTATAACAAAAATTGCTATACCGTCGAAGGACAGTAGAAATGACAAAAAAATAAGTTAAAGGCAGAAGATTCGATCGACCGGGGAGGATGCAGGGGAGGGGGAGGAGCATGAGATGCAAATAAAAAATAAAAGAATAATTTGATCGGCCCGATCTCAAAAACTAACCTAACGCTTTTTACTTTTTTTAGGGCTAAAACATATGAAATGACGAGTGATCAATTCCTTTTATTTGTTTTTGTTTTGATTCCAAAATTCCGCTTTGCTGTTGATGATGTTGAGCACTTGAGCAATTGAGCAAAGTTTACTCACATTAATCACACGTGTAATCATGCGTAGCGAAGTGGATGGGTCCAAAAATTCATCTCTCAAATCCACAACAATTCCTGGGTTCGAACCTCATTGCGAAATTTTTTTAAAATGAATTCCTTTTTATTGATTTTTTACTTTTTAAAAATCATAAATAATATTTTGTTTTTAATTATTTTTTAGCATCACTTCCATTCCAATGAGTTTCCGCACCGTGGACCTGTGCGTGTCCATTTTGGAGGATCATTTCGGCTTTTATGTGTCTCTGGTGGGCTCTGTTCTGCTTCGGGAGCAATTGCCACTTGTGTTGTTGGCCAAGGAGCTCAAAGATCGGTGTTCCCTCAGAGAAGTGAGGGGAAAAGTTCAGGACTTTTTCCCCAAATTACCATTCGCATCCATTCAGATGAAGCGATCCCTCGTCATTTTGGAGCAGCACAACCTGCTGAAGTTCGAGCCCAGTCCCCGGGGTGTCCTCTACTCGGTGTCCCCCGACCGGGTGCTCCACTTCACTTGCGCTCCTCGGGCAATTCTCATCGTCAAAACACTTTACAACGAAATTGCCGAAGCCATTTTCGAGGACATTCTGGCTCAGGGACACTCGTCATGCTCGGAGACAATTCGCCGCGTCTCAAACTGCTTGGACAATACGCCGACCGAAAAAGTTAATAAAAATCCAAAACATAAATTGATACTTTATCTATTATCCGGTAATTAAGGAAATTTTTTCGATTATCATAAATATTTGAAGGGCCAAAACCCAATGATTTTAAGGTAAAAGAGGACTTTGTCCGTTTGGCGGATGCGCAAATTGTGATTCGCTGTGAAAAGATCGATGAAACATTGGGTGACAGCCATTGTCCCGAATTCTGCGTGGAACCCGACCCGTATCTGATGCCGGACGTGATCTTGGACGCGACTGGTGCTGACGATGATCCTCAAGGCAATGAAATTGTTTATATTTATAAATATATTTTTTGGGTTTTAGCGCCCATTGATGGATCGCGAAAACGGAAATTGGATGAAGGTCCCGCGGGGAAGGAAAAGGACACCGATTCGCACATTTTGTGGCGCATCAATTGGGCCCGCATTGAACGCTTTTTTCGCGATGAATTGGTCCTGAATGCGATGGAAGGCAACGAATTGTTGGACAAACAAGCGATACGAATAGCACAACTTCTGCTGAAGGTAAGAAATATGGATCCAGGTCCATTTCTAACTTTATTTTAATCCGATTTAAAATGAAATTATAGTTTTTGAGTAAAATATTATTTTTATTAGGTGGGCGAGATGAAGTCGGGCATCGACTCTCAACAGTCCAATCCGATCTCGGTACAATTTTTTCAAATAAAAATTAAGATTTTACGGTATTATTCAGCTCCAAGATGTGGTTCGTTATGCCAAGGAGAACAAGGTGGAGTACAGTCGGGAGGAGATGGACGAGAAACTGACCATCATCGGCAAGGACACCAACAATGTGGTGCGCCGGGTGGGCGACAGTGGCGGTGGCCTTTACATAATAAGTGAGAGGACAAGCAAACCCATACCGTTGATCCTAACAAGACCATTTTTTGGGGCACCGACACCCACCCCTTAATACAATGAAATTTCCTATCTCATCTTAAACAAAAAAAAATTGACCAATTTCTTACCATATTTCTTAAGAAATAGATCTTAATTCTCAAAATTTTCTCCGGCGATACTTCGCGACTGCCGGTAATATAATAAAAAAATTTTTTCATAAAAACGAAAAAATTGACCAATTTTCATAAGAAAATGGTCGAAAACGCGAATGATCGCCGAATTTTTTTACTCATCGGTGACCCCCTCCCATCAGCCCCCACCCCCGAAATTTTTCCTGGCGCCGGCCTTGGATCTTATTAGTTGCCTATTTTTGTAGATTATGAAAAAGGCATTGAATTTTTGTGCAACGAGCACATCGAGTCCGCCATTCAAGAGAAGATCGGGGACAAGGCGGTGCGTATCTATCGTTTGCTGCGCTCAAAAGGGTTTCTGGAGGAGGAACAGGTCCTTTAAACAGAGTTGCAAAATTATAGGTGTTTGGTTTCTTAATTTTTAAATTTGCATTTTAATTTAAAATTATAAAATTAATTACCATATTTATCTTTAGCTTGAAAAGGAAGCGATGCTATCTTCCAAGGAGACCAAGGAGATGTGCTGTGCGCTCATGGACAATAGCTTCATCACAACCAGGGTAAAGACACCTTCAGGATTTTTTTTTCTCATTTTGGGGGATTTTTATAGCAATTGGCCCGGACCAACGACTTTGCCCCCGCCCGTACCTTCTTCCTCTACACTGTGTCCATGGCCCAAGTGCTAAGCGCAATGCGCAATTTCACCACAATGGCCATAAACAATTTGATCCGACGACGGATGTTGGAGAGGGAGAAGCACGAGTCAGCATGGGGGAAGGGAGGGAGCTAAGGTTCCCAAACCGGATTTTGATCCTTATGTTAGGGCACTCCTGGACCGACAGTTGAAAATGGAGATGATCATCAACAACATCAACAACGACCCGAACAACGATGAAGAATCCCGTAAACAACAGGTCAGTCTCACCAGTGGCGGTTTTAGGGGGGGGGNTTTCGGGGGGTCGGGGGAGGAAAAAGGGGGGAAAATCGAAAAAGAGGAAGAAAAATTGACCAATTTTTATTAAGAAAATGGTCTAAAATCTCAAAATTTTCTCCCGGCGGCCCCTATCGGGACCGCCGGACCCCTTAAAATTGCTAAAATTGGAGAAAAAGTACTAATTTTTAGAGAAAAATGAAAAATACACCCCTAAAAACCGACTTTTCACCCAAAAATACATCCCTAAAAATGAACATTTCAAAATTTCTGCCAGCATGCGTACCCCCTCCAAGCCCCTGGACATGGGTACCCCCCCCCAAGCCAAAATCCTAGAACCGCGCCTGAGTCTCACTCACTCATTGTCAGTCTTATTATGTTTGAACTTATTGCTTTTTATTAGCTTATTTTGTAAAATTATCCAATCTTCATGTTCGTTAGATTGCGGATGTGGAGCAGGGCTATATGACGGAGTCGGACCGACGCGAGTTGGACCGGTTCCGGCGAGCCGAGCGGCGCTTCATCGCCACCGAGATCGAGCTGGACAAGGTGTTGTTCACGCTGAAACAGTACCAACTGATGCGGCAGCGGTGGAGTTTGGAGCAAGCGCAGGAGATTGGGCGGGGACGCCGAAGGAGACAACAGCCCCAGCAGATGGCCCCGACCCCCGCATAACTTTGTTTTTTGTTAATCATTTTTTTTGTTATTTATTGCCTTACGGGTCCATCCAATCGCAATGCACAAAAAATGCGCGTCAATTGGGCGTTAAAATTGATGGTTTATGGGGAGAATAGGGGGAGGAATTGATCCCTTTCATTCCCTTTTTTTGCATTCGCCGCAAAATTCGCATTTTATTACGACGAAGGAAAAGAAAGGTCAGGGCGGGATAGAAGGAAGAGACTTGTCGAAAACACAGCGGGGGACGGGACGGGATCCTTTCCTTCCTCCGACTCACCATTTTGTTTTTTTTTCTTTTTGTTCCGTCTATCCCTTCCCCCGAGGGTCCATCCCATCTTTTTTCCACTGTTCTTGCCCTTCCAGTCCAGTCAGAATAGCAATTCCCTTTGTGTTATGGGCTGCTGGAGGTGATAAATTGTAGCGCCCCAAAATGGGTGCACCCCATCATCAGATGCCCATCACATGTCCCTCCCCGCCTCCCCCCTTCTCCGAACAATTTGGCGCCACAAGACCCTTCTCTTTTCTTCCCTCCACCCTCTCGTCTTCCCAAATTTTCCCATTTTCAGTCCGTCTGTCCGCTCTCTCTGGGTGCTGTGTGTAGTGGCGGTATCACTGACAAAACAAAAAATATGCTTACGTTAGAGAATGGAAGAATGACACGGAAGGACCGCGAGAAATAGCATTGGGGGAGGGGGAGTGGCGCAGAGGAAGGAAGTGAATGCGAATCCTCCCTCGCTCGCTTCCCCAGTGTTTTTAGGACGACGGGAAAAGACAAATAATAAATAGGCAAGGCAGACACAAAACATATCATTTGACCGGGGGATGGGGAAGAGAGCGAGCGGAATTTGCGGGAGCTGTAGCACACATTGCACAAGCACAACACAGCTGACTTTTTATTATTTCCCAAAGATTCAATGTGCTCTGGAACTCGGATGATGGGCTGGATAAGTATTTGTGTATAGTCGGCCAATCTGGGCCCTTCCCCTCCCCCAACTCCGTCGCTTTTTTGCGATCGACTTGGCTCCGGGGGAAGTGGCGACCAAATCACGTGCATTTCCCGCCACCCCCCCCCCCCTCTCTTCTCCTCTTCCCCAACCCGTCTCCGTCGTCCCTCAACAATCGTTGA
>LDKF01000951.1:2102-33290 GCA_001026735.1 Rotylenchulus reniformis
CTCTCTCACCCTTCTCTCTCACCACTCTCCTTCTTCTACGCACTCTCTCACTTCTCTTTCTCTACCCCCCCCCACTCCTTCCTCTGCGTCTCTACCCCTCACTGCCAGTTGCAAAGGGAGATTTCGAAACCGGACAGACAGACACACACACAGACAAACTATTCTCAAATTTAATATAGGATATAAGATATTTTAGCACTAATTTTGCATTAAAATTCATTTTGATACTTTTTGCGGAACGCACTTTTTGATACTTTTTGGGAATGACCTAGCACCTGTTTATTCATTCTCAATTCATTCAATTCGGCATCGAAACGATCAATTGCCGGCATTGTCTCTACAATCATTCCGCCATTTGTCGGAAATCCACAAATGCGCTGAGAAGTCATTTGAAGAAGTACCATTTTGGAGGAATTGAGAGAAATATCGGTGTAAGATTTTGGGGAAGAAACCAAAATGGAAATGGACAATTGATTATCATGTTGTAATATATATGTAAATTGTGTGAGAAAAAATATGCATGTTTGAGCATCAAAGAGCTAAATCATGTGTATACTCTAATTATGACTTCTTGACACGATTTTCCCTGAAAATTAAACGAGTTAATGAAGTTATTTATTCTCGGATCCCAAAAAATGAATTTAACTAAATAAATAAAAAGAAATTATTTAAATTAGATATATTTTTTCTTTTTCCCACTATGTGAAGTGATCATAAAATAATCACTTGATATTTTTTTAACAATATGGATATTAATTTAATGATACCCATAAGATTGATTTTTGGTTACCCTTCTAAAGTTGAAGAATTAACAAAAATAGATAAGTCAATTTTAAACAAAAAACCCGTAGCATTATTGTGAACTTCGATTTTTAGATTATTCTTCGTTTAGTAGGGTTGAATTATGTGTGTTGGTGTATGTACAAATATGGGCGGTTCATTCAAGTCCCCGCGAGTCTTGTCCTCATCACGGTCCTCGCAATTTGTGTCGGATTCTCTTTGAACATTGTGCCGGACGGAATTATGGAATTGGTCCCAAGTCCAAGCACAAGGAACAATCCACGGAAACGGACTCGAAAGGCTTTGCGATATTCGGAACTGCAAAAATAAAAATAAATAAATAAATAATAAATAAATAAAAAAAAGCATAATAAAAAAATAATCAAATTTACAATTGAATATGTTAGAAGTTTGGCCTCATTGAGGAAATGTTTGAATTTTATTCCCGAATAGGAACTTCAAAAAGAGTCACAAAAAAGTAATCTTATTCAAAATAATTTTAAATTTGTATTTATTTTAACAATCCTTACAATTTTTCATTTTTAAAACATTGTATGGTATTTTCTATGTAATATGTTCATTAATATGACCGAATCTAATTGATTTAACTATTAAGCCAATTATAAGTAAAAACCAAATTATTTTATAAATACCCTGTATGGATTATTATCATATAATTAAATTAGAAAAATATCTTGTTTGATTAATTGTAATACAATACTACTTTGTTTGGCAATTATTAATGAGGCTAAATAAACTAAATGATTATTTACTAAAATATTGCCTGGTCAGGTAAAGGATGGGTGCGTTGGAGGAGGCGCTGACATTCAGGCAGAGCACCCCGAGAACGGTGCGGACAAACCACATGGGGACGGGGTCCATTCTCGGGGCGAGGAACACCAAAAACATGGCAACCACAAAGTAACCGCCGATGTTCACGGAAATTATGATGGACAAAGAGCGGAAGAGGCGCTTATTCAACAGGTCGGCGGTGGTCGAATTGGTCACTAAACGGCAAAATCATTCCAGAAAATAGTGAAAATGATCAGAAAAATGATTTTAAACAAACAATAAAAATGGATAAGATTTGTGTTGATAATAAAATGACGATCTNGGACAAACCACATGGAGACGGGGTCCATTCTGGGGACGAGGAAAACCAAAAACATGGCAACCACAAAGTAACCGCCGATGTTCACGGAAATTATGATGGACAAAGAGCGGAAGAGGCGCTTATTCAACAGGTCGGCGGTGGTCGAATTGGTCACTAAACGGCAAAATCATTCCAGAAAATAGTGAAAATGATCAGAAAAATGATTTTAAACAAACAATAAAAATGGATAAGATTTGTGTTGATAATAAAATGACGATCTACATAATGATAAATAAGAAAAATTAAGAAATTTATAAGAAAAGAAGTAAATAAAAAACTTTTAAACAAATTAACAATTCAAGATAAAAAACATGTTTCTCTTGAACTTGTTTACCCGATTTTTTGCGCAAAATAATGCCGGTGATCACATAGATGCTGATGGTCAATGAGTTCAGGATCAGCCCATACTTGGTGTAAAATGCCCCTCCGCTTTCCTTAAAATGATGAATTTTAATTATTTCCTAATTATGAAAAATGAATATGTTTTACTTTTAAAAGATCACCAATGGTCCCAGTTATCGGAATAGTTGCTATATCTTCGGCACCAAAATAGAAAAGAACAGTAATGTAGGAAGGGACCAAAATGCAGATCAATGTCATAAAGGACAGATATGGAACAAGCTTGATGGACTTGCACCTGAAGCATAAGAATAAACAAAAAATAAATAATAAATTTAAAAATCACTTTGTAGGAAAAATGACGCAGATGAATCGGTCCAAGTCGGTGAAGAACATGGACAGATTGAGGCCGAAAAGACCGAAGAGGGAGAGAGTGCTCAGATGGATGGCGAGACGGTACTCGATGAAGTTGAGGCCCGAGAAGGCGGTGTAGACGAACAGAAAGTGGCCAGACTGGTGGAACAGCTCGAACACGGAGGTCAGGGCCAGCAGAAAGTTGGCGGTGCCGCGAAGGGACCTTTAAACATTATTGAACATGTCATAATACACATAAGTTATTAATATTATAAAATGATATATTCGGGAGTTAATCCCTCATTAACAAAGATGAATCCAGGGGTATATTTTGTGAAACATTTTAGGAAAAATGAAGCTAAAGGGTGTTTTTAGAAGATAAATCATTATGCGGTTCTTATTGTTTAAAGTTCTTTAGAAGTTTGATATTAATAAAAGTACAAAAGTATGTAAAATAGCAATCTGCACATGAATACACTAGTATACTCACTTCGTTTTCAGAGTAACATAAATGACAGAAAGGTTCATGGTAATTCCAAATAGCCCCACAAACGGTAGGGGACGTTTCAGTGTGGCCGTTTCCGTGTGGCTGTTTCCGTGCGGCCGTTTCCGTGTGGCCGTTTCAGTGTGCGGCCGTTTCAGTGTTGGCCGTTTCAGTGTGCCCGTTTCAGTGTCCAGCCAAAATGGCCGTTTCAGTGTCAGATTAAATTTCAAAATAAAATCATCATTAAAAATACTTTTCGACTCTGTAATTTAATAATCATTGAACATCAATTAACATTTTATCATAGAATTTCAAAAAATAATAATCAAGCGACTTTCAGATGCAAAATATATTCTAATAGAAATTTGAAAATTTTTTAAAGGGGAAAATCATTGATCCATTTGGTAATTATAAGAGATGCCTGTGAGGAAATCAATAATTGGTTGGACTGGATATTGGTGACCGGGAATCAATTGATGTGGATTTCCATTATTGAGAGGTCGATAATTCCGGGTCAAATTGGAAATTCGCGTGTCTGCATCTCTGTAACGTCTTGCCTTTGCTGGTGGTTCTTCTCCCGCAATACATTTGGCCATGTCCGCGTCCCTTGCTTTTTGCTCACGTCTTAAGGTGTCGATGAATCTGAATATAATAAAGTTGCATTTCCTGGCAAAAATATCCACATACCGCCAAATTGTTGGATGAGCGCAGCCAAATGCTTGTTTCAGACGTCTATGGCTGGCCTCGGCGTAGTTGTTGGTCCTATCGGCAGCAACCAAGACCCTTTGATGTACACTCCAAAACTCGGGTGGGAAGGGGGCCACCGTTCGTGTTCCGTCAGCTCGAATCCGACCAGTGTAATTAGTGATGAACCTAAAACTGATTGATGAAAAAAAATTTAATTAAAAATCCAAAATCCAACCAATTAAGCGCAGGATCCAGTTCGTAAATCCAATCTTGTGAATCAAGTGCGAGGATCGCTAAAGAAATGTCCGAATAGGGTAAAAACGCTATTGATGTGATCATTCGCGCGTGACATGCAAAATTTGGGTCGGATTGATAACGCTAAAATTTTATAAAATTTAACGGTAAAATTTAATAAAAATTTAATTTTAAATAATTTTTATTACTAAAAAAAATCAAATAAATCCACCTGCATGAGCCCATGCTGGGCAAGACATTTTTTGAGATTTTTCACAAGATGGAATAGACATCCACGGAGGTCAGCTCGAGGAAAATGGTTGCGGATCGAATTGATGGCCGCCATTTCAAAATCAAGGGAAATTGTGTCGGGCGAAAAACCGTTCCAAAGTTCTCGTATCAATTCCCACATTCGATTGTACGTTGCTTCGGTTTTATCAACCAGGAGACAATAGAGAATGGGAAAAACCCATTGTTGTCGCCTAATCAATTATTTTAAAAATATTAATGATTGAATTTTTAAATGATTTTTAAAATGATCTTACCGTGCAAGAATGACGTAAACTTGACTGAAAAGTGACGGTGAGATGGCAAACGTCCCGTCACAATAAATATCCTTTATTTGATTTGACCACTGACCCACCGAGGCACGACCAAATATAAGGATTCTTAATGATATCAATTTAAAAAATTAGAAATTTTTGTAAAAAGGTACCTTTTCTGTTTTGCATCTTCTATATAAACACCAGAATCGGCCAGTAAAAAACGTTCTTGTAGCTCATCACTTCTCTTGTAAAATTGATAATTTTCGGGAATTTGCAAATCAGCTAATGTATTTGGTAGGGCGGGTGGCGCATCAATGTCTCTTCTAGCCCGTTTTACAACCTCAATTTTAAAAATAAAAAAAAACAAATATTCAATAACTTTTTTGAGTGCGCTTTTGTTGGGGACCGTTGCCAACACTGGAGTTGTGACATTCTGGAGTGATATTGACCTGAGTACGCTTGCTGGTTCCATCGTCTCAACTGCCCTTCTCTTCAAATTGGTCAACACCTTCTTCGCCTCCAGATTCTCCGCTCCAGATGGGCAGTCATGTTCACCTATTTGCTTCAGGACATTCCCTGCCAAATCCACATGAAGACGTCCTTTGCATTTTAGGTCCTTGCCATTGGAAAATTCACAACGCCAAAACTTTACGTCTTTGTTGGCGTTGAACCTTTCAAAGATGTATAAAAAACCATTATGCTGAAATTTTTCTTTTCCGCGTTTAGATTCGATGCGTCCGTCCATTTTTAACCTGAAAATTGAATAATAGATGTGAATTATTCCTATCAAAAAGTGAATTTGTAAGAGTGAATATTAACATTTTTTAAGATTTTGCAAAAAAATTTCATTTATGAATCATTAAATGGCATCTGATGAAGAAAAAATAAATAAATCTCATCAAAATTCGAATTTTATCAATGAAGATTTTATGCCAAGATACTGTATCAATTCAAAAATTGAACTGACACTGAAACGGCCATTTTGGCTGGACACTTAAACGGGCACACTGAAACGGCCAACACTGAAACGGCCGCACACTGAAACGGCCACACGGAAACGGCCGCACGGAAACAGCCACACGGAAACGGCCACACTGAAACGTCCTGTTTCGCCCACAAAACCAAAGGCGGAGGCACTTGCGATCAATGGCCAACACGGAGTTTGATTCTTGAAGGCCAAATAAAACTAAAATAATATATTATAAAATTAAATTTTAATTACAAAATAATGACCTGATCAGTGATGTTCATTGTATTGTGAAATAATTAGAAAAATTAAAAAATAAACTTCCAAAAACTCTAAAAATTATAATTAGAAACCAACGTAAAAAATAGGTCAAAATTATATATTCAAGCAAGAAGATGAAGGAACAAGAACAAAAGGTAAGAAAGGTAACTTTAACACTTTATTTAAAAAATTATTTGCTAAGCAAGATTTTGCAGCGGTGGGATAAAAATTGAAGTTGAGTTTTAATGAGAATTTAAAAAAATATAAAAAGCTTTATGGCCAGTCTTGTCCCGGTTCTTATTAGTGAATTTAGTGACTTGTTAGTCGAGAGGTCGAATGTTCTTAAAAAATTCCAAGCCGAACTATCTTATTACCCATTAAACATAAATTTAGTACAAATTAAATTAGGAAGTAGTCAATAAAGAGGCTTAAAAATTAAAAAAATACTTAGGGTGGAAACTAAGTTCTGTCGCACATTAATTGAGTTCATAAAAATATTTATTAAAAAATCAAGTTGAATAAAATCAATTCTCGAAATATCCACATTATGAACGATAATAAATTGCCACTTTTTGAGCAAAAAGACAAAGCCCTTGCTTAAAGTTCAGACGAGTTTAATAACAAAATACAATCTTGGGTCATTTTTGACATAACCAAATTGGACCAAGTTTTTCTCGACAATTGAATGGACTAGAGGACCAATTCTAATGGTAATCTGATAGAGTACCTTTTGCTGAATATTCTCGGAAAAATGAATTTCCTTACTTTTAGCTATTCAGTTTTTACCAAGGGCCTGTCTGAAACATCGATTTTGACCCATTGTCCAAAAAATTAGACATTCAGCAAAATGANTTGATTTAAAATCATTGCGGAAGAATTCGTCTAGAGACCTTAGGAAAATTATTCCGAAATGTCATTTTTGGGCATAATTTTAAAAAAATTATAACTTTTTTTTTAAAAAAAGTGATTAAATTTAATTTCTTTGCAAAATTAAAGAGAATTAGTTGTTCTACATAATAAAAAAAATCACGAAAATTGATGGCTGAATACCAAAGTTATGAATTTTTTAAAATGGTTCATTTGATATGCGACAGAACTTAGTTTTCACCCTAAGTATTTTAAATCATCTTATAATACATCTTTCTGACTATATAAATATTAGGGTAACCGAAATCGGAACTTTTGGCAAAAATCGGAACCGGAATTGACCATAACTGTAACAGGGCGACCGAAAGTTCCGGTTCCGCTTAACCCTAGCTTTTATATCATTAAAAAATAGAAATTCATGTATTAATTCAGATTTATTCACTAGCTTAATTTATTCAAAACGAATATATTGGTTTACTAAATAATAAACCATTTGATATGACTTCCGAAATGAAACATATTAATTGTGTGAAGAGATGGAAACGGTGAAATAATTGAGTTTATGGAATAAAACATCCATAAATTAATTTGTTGGAATTTGTTTTAAGAATTCTTTTAAAGAGGAAATTCTCAACAAATTGAAATTATTCTTAACAAATTGAATTTTTGGCACTTGAATGTAATGTTCGCCCATAAGTAAAGAGAGCGAACATTTGGTGGCAATTAGATCATAAAATTGGTTTGGCTCTAAAAATACAAAGTCGCTTCAGTGCGAAACCGAATTTCAAAAGTGAAACTACCCCACTCAATCCTTAATTGGCTACAAAGCACTTGCTTATATAATTAACCTAAAAGTATGATTTAATTTTTAATTTGTTCATGTACTTTATGGTGAAATAGACATTGGAATTTTGTACTAATTTAAGGCCACAAGAGTTTGAAGTTAGTCACCATGCTAATTGCTTAACCAAATTTGATATTTGACCCTAGTATTTACATATTAGTGTTCTTACTATCAATGATATTCCTTCTACCTTCGATATGTTAAATTTATATAATTTTATGCAAAGAATAAGATTGTGATGCCCAGTGATACAATTGAGAGCAAAACAAACTGAAAAAGCGTGTGAAATGTGAAAAGGTGCGGAATGAACGGGGTGGGAAAAACTGAGAAGCGAAAGGTTGGTGAATTTTGCGAACTAGAAATAACGGTCCAAAATAATAATTTCATTTTTTTCATTGCTCCAAATGCCCAATACCTAATTGGGTTTTAAATTTATTTTTTATGTTAAAACAAAATTAAAAATTTTATTTTTTGCTAATTGTAAGAGATTTGCAATATCAAAAAAAACTCTGATAATTAAGATAAAAATCTCAATCGTTTTGATTGAACTAAGAGATAATTATTGATTCAATAAATAAAATCTTTTTGTTGAAAAAAATGTTTTCGATAAATGCCATATTTGTTCCTAAATCTATATGTAGTATAAAAGTCAAATTTTATTTTTTGAAAAATCTTAAGTGATTGAATATAATGTTTATGTTTATACATACATAAAAAATAAATTTACAAATTACAAGAATCAAACATTCGAAGTTAGTTGATCATTCAAATGGCTCATCCTGACTCGGTTTGAAAAATCGGCCCGATTTGCAATTTGGAAAACGCGATTTTCTTGCTGAACCTGGTCTTGGTCTTGGCCTACAAGAACAGCGAAAGCTTTCTTGAATCTGGAAAAAATATTTCTTACATTCAAAGCAAATTAAATTTCTGGTTAAAAATAATTCAAGGCATAAAAAATTAAATAAAAAAAATATCGGAAAAGAATAAATTTATATTGGCACCCAAAAATACTATTCATTATATTTAAATTAGACCTCCAAAAATTGGAGGTACCAAGACACCGGACCAAGAACCGGAGTGAGGAGTCGACCAAGACCGGGCCCGGACCAAGAATACCAAGAAATTTCTTGTCCGGAAAATTCTTGGTCACCAAGGACCAAGGCCCGGACCAAGAACCAAGAAAATTTTTTGAATAAAAATTTTTGCTATAATCAACAAATCAATTTTTCAAATGAATGCTAAAATATAGAAAAATTCAACATTTTTTGTAGGACCTGAGTGCTCTAAAAATTTTTTTGAAAAATCCGAAGCCTAGGAATTTTTCGAAAGATCCATGGCATATGAAAACTTTTGAAAAATCAAGGCCTATGGAATTTTTCGAAAAATCCATGGATTTAAATTTAAAAAAATCAAGTTCTATGAAATTTTTCTGTAAAAAATTGAGGCCTGTAAAATTTTTGGAAAATTACTCCACGACCAAAAACAACGGAGACTCATTCGTGGAGAGTAAATCATGCAGACTTAATCGTGGAGATTCAATCGAAACATGCCGTTTCAGTGTGGCCATTTCTGTTTGGAGGCTATAAAATTGCTTATAACTCAGCTTAAACGCAACCTAGAAAAAAGAATTTGGTATCAAAAGACAGTCCTAAATGTCTGCTATAAAATTGCAAAAGAGACCATCTGGATTGGCCAAGCGCAAAGAAAGTTATGGCCACATTTTTGGCCCAAATCACGATTCTGAGGCTTAATTTGGCCATAACTTTCTTTGCGCTTGGTCAATCCGGATGGTCTCTTTTGCAATTTTATAGCAGACATTTAGGACTGTCTTTTGATACCACTCATTTTTCTAGGTTGGATTTAAGCTGAGTTTTAAGCAATTTTATAGTCTCCGCACAGAAATGGCCACATTGAAACATCCCCTACCGAGATTCAATCGACCTCCATCGTTACCCGCGATCGCGATTGATATCGAAAAAATAAACCGTTAATTTAAATTTGCCAAAACATTTTGCCAATTCAATTTACATTTCTCATTGAAGATTGAACGGAAATTTCTAGGTCTTGGTTACTCTTGGTCAAAAATGGTTCTGTGGCCTGGTTCTTGGCCTCACTCCTCAGCTGGTTCTGGCCCGGGCCTGGTTCTTATGGTTCTTTAAAGAACCAGGCCTTTTAAGAACCATTTAGGTTTTTTGGTTCTTTGGCCTGGTTCCGGATGGTTTTTCTTGGTCCGGGCCCGGTCTTGGTTGGAGGTCTAATTTAAATTTATAAAAAATGATTGTACTTTAAACAGAAGGGAAGGGTGGCATTGCGAATCTTTCGGGAAGTTATTAGCAAAGCATAGGGGGAATTCATGTCGTAGAAATCCACGATCACGTAAAGGAGCCATTCTGCGTAATGGGCAAGATCGGGACGAGTCTTGGACAGAATTTCCCTGAAAAGATCGTTGCAATTACAACCAAAAAAGAAATAATTTGTTGTTGTTAACATACCAGATCAGTATGTAGCTGGCATAGAGCAGATTGGCGATGAGCAACAGGATCAGAGCATAGAACATCCTGGCCTCCACGGCCTGTGCTTTGTCCTTCATGTTCATCTTGCGCACCCGAACACACATCATCGGATACCCAACCAGGCACACGAACAAGATCACGTACACAAAGGATTTAGTGTAGGTGTAGTAGGTACCCTGTGGGGGGATGGGCATTGTTCAAGATTCAAAAATTTATTAAACTTTTTGGTAGACCAGAATCAGATTTAGATAGGATACCCAATTGTCATGTCATTGCTAATAGGAATCTAATCCATCTGTTATTCCACCGAATTTTACTCGCTATACTAAAGTAAGATAGAAATATATATTATACACCAAAGTATAAATCCAAGTGTGGTTCAAAATAATTATGTAAAAAAAAATAAAATTTAAAAATAGTTGGCACCTGATCCGCTTTGTTCATAAACACGGGCCCGGTGAGTTTAGTCATTGTCGCATTGTCGTCGATCAGCATCACGGTGGATTGGAAGCAGATGGGCATCCACAGCATCGGGGTGGCCAAGCCCACTGATATCAGAGATATGGCCAGGAGGGAGCAGATTGTCAGGGTCCGGGTCCAGTAGAGTCGGAACAAGTTGGGAAGAAGGATGGAGACGTTGGCCAACTCCCTGTCGTCTTCCAACTCGACCTCCTGGCACAAGGTCAGCAGCCAGAAGGAGTAGTACAGCAGGTTGGCGGCAACATTGGGCTGGTTCAGGGGCTCGAACACCGGCAGAACCCATTGCCAGTAGGAACACTTTTTCAGCACGTACAACCAGTATTTGCTAAATGTTTGACGGAGTTTTCTGATTACATTTTGGGCATTTTACAAATATCGTCAGTAGGCCTATGATATTTAACTAAATAAGGCAACTTAAGTTTTACAGCTTTTTACATTTGAATAAAAGATGGTTTCTTTAGTTTATTGGTCAAAGTTAATGTCTAAAAATTTTTCTTTCAGGTTTGTATTTTATCTATGCACAAAAATTATAATGCTTTTTAAAACTTGAATTTTACCTCAAATCGACAATCCCGAGTGCAATAAAAAGGGTGTAGAAGGAGGAGTCGAATGGTTTTTTGTGTCGTTGTCGATAGAGAAAAAAGATGATGGATAAATAGATGGGGGTGGACAGAAGCAGATTGAAGCTGGTCAGAAGTTTCGTGAAAACGGGGAAGAAATCGAACAGGGACGAAGGCAATCTCGGCGGGACTGCTGTCATGGTCGGATGTCGAGGAAATGGAAAATGAATAAAACTGTGGAATATCCGACCAAAATGGACCGTGTCCGTCTCGAAAGGAGCAAAAAATTGCATGCTAAGAGACGCCCATGTTTCACATAAATATTCAAAGCTTTTAACTTTTATCACGCGATAAGAAGCAATGGTTGCAGTTCGTATTTTACTCGTAGTCGTACTTGTACTCATTCCAGGGAATTTCCAGACCATTTTAGCATTGATCATTTCGGCCAGAAATGTGGCAATTTTGTACAAAAATGTGACTCTTTTATGTTTATAGATTTGCCAAAGTTGGCCAAAGAAAAACCACCAAGATGTTGTAAAACAGGAAAAAGCTTCATCACTGACTGAAATTAAACTTATATAATTACTAGTAATTTATTTTTTTTTATTATCTGCTTCTTGTTCAATGCAATTGTTTGTTTAGCAGCGAAATTTTTGAACTTATAGAACATTTTCTATTAATGGATTTTTTCATGCATTTTATATAATAAAAAAGGGCTGGCAAACCCCCGGTAAAGGCCATTAAAAACGTGACAAGATGGCCAAAAATATGGCAAGTGCAGCATAATTGGACAAATTAAAATTACGAAATGCGAATATTGTTAATGAGAAAAACTTATTATCAAAAACTCATGGTAAAGTTTCAATTTCATTATACATTATATATTTCATTGTAATATATAAAGATGTTGAAAGTATTTAATAAAGACGATTTTATATGTGTTGGCATTGTTTTAGTCATTGCTTACATCAGCCTTTAATTTTGAGCTACATAAATGTTATCTGATGTTCTAGAAGCTTTTCAACTGTAAAAAAATAATGAATAGCACATCATGACCTTTTTGGTTTAAGTTTTGACGATTCGCTATACGCTCTATCTATTTTATGCTTGAAGTCTTTATTAATAATTATTTTCTTGAATATATTTTAGTTTATATTAATAATAAAGGAATTGCGCAATTTAAATGAATTTCTAGCATCATACTTAAAGCATGTGGCGACATTAATTTTTTTTTGCCTATAGGCCACCAAAAAAATCAGTCATTTATTTCTAATGATTTATTCAATTTTAATCGATAAATTATTCTTTTCTAATTAGTTTTATGAAAAATACGTTAAAATTTTATGAGTTAATGGAAAAAGAAAAAATCTTATATACGTAATAGGTATGTTTTAAAAATAAAATCGAATTAATCGGCATAATTTTAATCCTAATATGTATATGCAAAGATTTAAAGACTTATTGGATCATAATTTTTAATAAAAGCGAATAAAAATTAAATTGAATAAAAAACTATATTTCTGGTACTTGTGCGGTTTAGACCTGGAAATTTTTTCCATTTAATTTCTCCTAACATTTAGCAATTTTAGAATTGATCCGGAGGGTTTTCTCATGCTCTGAATTCGAATATTTTCATCAAATCTATGATTTTGAATAATTTTAGTTTATTTTTTGAATAGCATCAGAATGTTAGAAAAATTGAATAAAAATTAAAATTAGATTTGAAACATACAACAAATCTAACATTGGATTCAAATTCATTATTAATAATATCTACATCTTAAAACAAAATTTATTCTCAGATAAAAATAGTAAAACGTATGGGATATGCAAAAAACTAACTTCAAAATTACTAAAATAATAAGCTCAAATAAAATATATTTATAAAAATTGATCAAAATGATGGCCTTGAAGACATCTTAATTATGGACTTTCGTGCCATATTATGATTATAAAAATTATTATTATTATTATCCGCTCTCGGTTCGACTTGGATTGGTTGAATTTGGTTCCTCTTGAATGCCTTTATCAGCCCTGCCAGTTCAATGCGGAATGCTTTCCTATAGTCCGTGCTAAAAAGACAAAAAATCACAAATTTCTTTTATAATCACATCATAAATAATTATTGTCATGGGGCAAAGATCTTGCCAACAATTTATTCTTATTATTTTTCATTTAATTATACCTTGTCCAACATAAAATGGGCCCATTGGAAGAGGCACTGACATTGAGCAGAAAAATGCCGAGAAGGGAGCGAAGAAACCAAATTTGGACAGGAAAGGACGGCTCGAGAGGGGGGAACACGAAGAACAGGAACAGGGACATGAGGAAGTATCCGCCGACATTCAGGGACATGATGGCCACCAGGGAGCGGAATATTCGGCGGTGAAATTGATCTGAGGAAGTGCGAGTGGAACTGATGACAAAAGATGATCTCATAAAAATAAGAAGAATAGATTAACATGGAAATAGTGGAATTAAATTATTCTGTTTCAAAAAGTTTAAATTGGTTTAAAATTAGTAGTCTACTTTATTATTCCACTGTGGGTTTAAAATAAAATGAAATTTATTACCCAAATAGTTCAAAATTACATTTAGTGTTTAAAGAATGTCTATCTTCATCCAGAATTGCTTATTAGAAATTATTCATCCAAAATTTCTTATTAAAAAAATAAAAGTAAAATAAATTATGCGATATTGAAAATCGGACATTGTACGATACCCGGTCTGGCACATAGAGCAATGCCTGTTATAATGTATAAGGCGATGGTGCAAACATTGGCGGACAAAGTGTATTTGATATAAAAAGAACCAGCATCATCCTTAAGTAAAAAATATTTTCGAATTAGATACAAAATTTTTATTTATTTAGGTATTTCTCCAATATTCAAAAAATCTGCCTAATAATTATTGTCTAATTTTTAGAACTCTTAAAACCGCTACCCCTTCCAACCCTTAGTAAATCTCCTAGAGTTCCTGTGACCATAAAACCGCGTAAATCTTCTGCGTTTAAATAAAATAAAAAGGTGATAAAGGCGGAGGAAGTGGTGCAAATCAAAAATAAAGTGCCAAGGTATCGCCAGAACCATGATTCCATTCTTTTGTACCTAAACAAAAAATTATGAGAAATTATTATATACATAAAATGCAACTTACAAAATCGGAAAAATGACGCAGATGAATCGGTCCAAGCCGGTGAAGAACATGGACAGATTGAGGCCGAAAAGTCCGAAGAGGGAGAGAGTGCTCAGGTGGATGGCGAGACGGTACTCGATGAAGTTGAGGCCCGAGAAGGCGGTGTAGACGAACAGAAAGTGGCCAGACTGGTGGAACAGCTCGAACACGGAGGTCAGGGCCAACAGGAAGTTGGCTGTTCCATGGAGAGATCTTGAAGATTAGACAAAATAGCATGTTATACATATTTTATCAAATGAATCTCGCAATTGACTCTTTTTTGTTAGGGTTGGATTTTTTATTAATAAAAAGGTTGAATCAGCTTGAAAATTTTTTGTTAGGAGAGTAATTATTGATGACAAAATTAATGGTTGAAATTCATAAATATTTTCTATTTTTATATATTACTTGGATCTTGCCGTTACAAAAATGAGTAAAAAATTGAATATTAGGCCAGCAATAGCTATTAATCCGAATAGAAGAGCACAGATGATCAATGGCCAACAGGGACGGTCATTTTTGAAGGTCAAATAAAACTCAAAGAGAAGATTTAAGCGAATTAGAGAGATGATTCGGGTCAGCAAATTACCCTATTTATGGCCAAAATATCCATTGAAGTCATTGGTGTAGTTTGAAGCTGAATGGGAATTTTTTAATCTGAATGAGAAGTTAATTTGTATCACAAGCATTAATAAAATAAACTATTCATCAAATTTACTTTTTACTTACAAGTTAGTTTTTTTCATATTATTTTTTAAATATATTTCTACTATCGATTTATTTTTGTAATTTTTCCCTTTTCATTTATGGAAAAATGATCAAATTGGAATGCTAAAATGCTGTGATCAGTGTGATTATGCATAATGCTTTCTTATTACTAGTTGAGAATGAAGGAATGGGCAATTATTACTCAACCATTGCCCCCATAATTTTGCGCAATCTTTGTGAATTTGCATTGTATTTTGTGCTTCGGTACCTGTTGGCTGTGAAAATTACCTGTAAAATACAAATTTCCTTTTTTTATAGTACCAAGATACTAGGCTGAGTTTAGAACATCTGGGAAAATATTCCATTAAAATGAAACAAACCATAAATCTAACATGAAAATGCCATTTTTGCAAATCACACAAGAGATTAAAAAAGTAAAATGGTTTGAAACGTACGACTTTCGTTTCTTAAAAACGATTATTTTGGAAAAAAACTAATTTTATTGACGTTTGCTCAATCATATTAAATACTATGTAAATCAAATAGTTCAAATAATATAGAATAAAAAATTATCAACTTGAACTCCCATTAACATTTTGAAGGGCATTGTACTAGATCATTGATACAAAAACCGCGTCAGAAAAATGTGGAAATCCCTTTAAATTATAATTTTTTGAAGCGATTTTTGTTAGCATAGAATAAATGATCGTGATCATACTTTCTGAGGAATGAGAAAGTTGGAGGGGATATTTATTTGGACTAGGTGAGGTCCACGCCAAGTCCAAGGAGTGACACGCCCAAATCGTAAAAAGGGCAAGGCGGGAAAAGAGGAAGGAGGCGCCAAAGCACTACCAAGCAAAATAGATGTATTAAATTTTTTAAAAAGCGAAAGTCAAAAAAATCGACACGGGGAAAATGACCAGTCTATTCAGTTAAAAAATATTGAATAATTGGCAGTATTAGCCAGAATTAAAATGGGAAAATCATTAACCTCTAAAAAATAGAATTCGGATAAATATCTCAACTTTTGGTCGGAATCTGGTCATAATAAGGAACATTTTTAAGTGAAGCCTCCACTTTTATAAATGTTGCAAATGACCATAACAATTTTTAATATTATTTGGCATAGCAAGTTTCTCATAGTTATACATAGCTCATTTAAATTTAAAATCTCAATATCCATTAAATGATATTCCTACTTTCCGTGGCCACTTTGTTTCTTCCTCTTCTTCTGCTCTGCTTCTCTTACTCCTCCTCCTCCTCCTACTCTTCATCATCTTCATCTTCCACCCCCAACAATTCTTCCAATTCACTGGCCGTAATTCGCAATCTTGGTGTCCCTTGTCCGCCGTTGAATCTTCAGTAATGGGTTCTGCTCCACGTTGCTCAGGCCCTTGACATAAATTTCGGTGAATTTGAAGAAATTCGAATGGAATAAATTAAAAGGTGTGAATATTAATGATGCTGGGTCGTTTTAAAAAATATCATAATGGGCGTTTAAAAAAATAAATCAAAACTCATTATGTCCTCTAAAAACTTTTTTATTAGACCTGTTAGACCAAATTTATAAAAGGCAAAGTTGCAGAATTTTATGCTCTATCTACTGGTATAAAATTTTTTCGAACAAAAAGTTCGAAAAATAAGGTTTTTCGATTTTTTTCAAAATTTTTGTTCCAAATTCGAAAAATTTTTATACCATAGAGCATAAATTTCTATACTACTTTGCCTTTTTACTTTAGGTCTAACAAGTCTAACAAAAAAGATTTTAGAGGACTTATTGAGTTTTGATTTATTTTTTTAAGACGCCCATTATGATTTTTTTAAACGCCATAGCACCATATTAATCACTAGATAAAAAAAAAGTTGCTGGACATTTGCAAATGTAAATAAAAATATAAAAAAATCGAAAATGACAAGTTTGACCGGGAAAGGGTTTTTCGGATTACAAAGAGTGAAAATGATTTGGAAAAAATATATCTTTCTTAAATCGATAGTTTGGATCAATTTTAAATAATCTTTAATGGAGATGATCGGGTACTTGTACAGTTTAGGTGTCGGATTTTTCAAAATTCCACTATGTGGAAATCAAAAATCCAAATTTTTATAATTTTATATTTTACCATAGAGTTTTCGAGGGTGCTGAATCCGAATCTGACATCAATTTTATCATTTGATCAAGAAAAATCATAGATTTTATCAAGAACTTGATTTTTTGTCAAACCAAAAATCTTAGACTTTACATAATGTAATGATAAAACTCATGTCATTTTCAGATTCAGCACCCTCGAAAACCCTAGGATAAAACATGAAATTATAAAAATTTTCGATTTTCCAGGACTTATGAACTTTTTAAAAATCCGACACCTAAACTGTACAAGTACCGATGATCGATTTCACACTGTATTTTAACTCCATCTTTGATGTGGGACGATAACGTTGATTATCATGATGATTGATCTATTTGTACAGCTTATTCAATTTGTAATTACATAATATTCCATTAATGACCTAACAGACAATAGAATGAATTTTCATTAGGTTATGCGGTTTTTTTATAAATTTTTCCCCTTTTTAAATAACATTTCACCATTTCTCTGATTTATAAAATTCCTATGTTACTTTGTTCTCTTTTGGAAAAAAATGAAAAGTTCGAAAAGCTATACGTTTCTTCCACTTTTGAGATATTTGCCAAGCAATAAAAAGAAGAAAAATACCATTTTATTCTATCGTCATTCGGCACTCCCTTCATATTTGAAACTTTTCCCATAAAAATGAAATTCAACACTCTCCGATCAAAAATACTAGAATCTATGGGATTTGATTTCGAATTGATACATACTATAGATCAAGAATAATCTAATCAAAATAAAATAATTTTGTATAAAGTATTAAATATGATTTATCCACATCATCCCAATCTCCACTGAAATAAAATTTACAACAAACTTCCCATTATTATTTAAAGTAAAATTCAATATTCAGGATTTTGTCTTTTCATAATGTACCACCGAATTGAATTTTTATTTGTTCTTTTCTTTCATTTTATGCCGCTTTATGCACTCATGGATTGCTTGTCCTGCGCATCACCTAGCCTCCATAATCAGTGGCAGGTAAATAAAAATCAGTAAAAAAAAATAAAAAATGTTAAAATATTTTTTTGGATTTTTTGTTTTACTGATGAGAAATACTGACAAGTGAGAGAAATCTATTTCCTTTTATTTTAAAATTTAAAATTTTCATGATAAGACCAAACAAGCTATAGACTTGAAATAATTATGAATCCTTCGCTTCCCCCAGGCCACCGGTCTGCCGACCATTCCGCCCCCGGATCGCTTCTCCTTCCATTCTTGTGATGGGGCCACCTCGGACTACAAACCTTGCGGGGATGTTTGCATGGAAATGCTCGTTGCCGTGGGTAAATAGCGGAAATTTTGAGGGATTTTCTAAAATTTAAAATAAAATTGAGGCAATGAATACGGGGTGGTCAGAGGTTGCATGTCCGATTTCTACCAAGGATACCCAGTTGCGACCAACAACGACAACAAGTATTTATGTTTTGTGATTGTGATGAAGACATAGTTAATTGATGAATAATTAGATATATAATGAAAAAATAAAAAATATTTAATAGGAAGGGGGAGAAAAACCCGTAAAAAATAAAAGAAATTTCCCATGGGTGAATTTAATGACTGATATATTGCAGGTGCTTTTACGGCGAATACCCGCACAATGTGACCATCTACGACCCGGTTCATGGCTCCAAAACATACAGTCAACTGTATGTGGGCGTACGGTACTGTTCCACGTCGGAGAAGGGCGAAGGAGCGTGTAACAACAAATTGGTGGCCAAACGGGAGATGGCCGATGGCGGAGGCGCATTCGGGGACGACACTTGCAGGCACACTCAGCAGATGCCCAGTGAGCACCATTTTGGCATTTTTGGAATATTATTCTAAGGAAGGCGTTATTAAACTTTTTAAATAAATTATGAATAAACTCTTCTTTACGTAATAGACATAAATTAGTGGAATTCTTTTTTAATTGCTGCAAAGATTTTTAAAGCATTAATAAATCTTTACAAATTGTCCCTGGTTTTGTGAAGCGACGGACTGTCTGAGCTGTTTCCGCTACGATTGGTCCGGTGATTGCAATTGGTGGTGGCGACAAACTTGCCCAGGACAATGGTGTACCAAGACAACCGGTTACGTGAACGGTCTGTTCGTTAGTTAGTTATTGTGAATATATATACCTAAACTGTTTGTTATGATCTGCTTCTCATCTGGGTATTGGTCCATTAGTGTTTTCTTATTCAATATTTTTTCTAGTAATTGATTCTGATCACTATCCATCTGATTGATTGCAATCCGCTTTTGTCAGGTCGTTGGCTGGAGTCTCGCGGATGCGCTCCCTACAATCCCACAGGAAACCCAGTTTGTGTCAAAATGGAGTCCACTCACACCTTCAGTCTTTTTGACAATCATCCGATAGATATGGTTTGCCAATAAAATCACAAATTCCTTACCTCATCCCATCATTTATTCGCAGCCCTACAGTTTGGAACGATGCTATTGCCAGGGTTCCCGGTGCAACGGGGCCCTTTCAACCCAATCACCAGTTTCAGCACCACTGATCAGCATATCTCTGATCATTCTTCGCAAAATTTTATTGGAAAAAAGTTGATAATATGATGAGATGGATGAAATAATGGAAACATTCTGTTGTAATCTACTAATCTACTTAATTCATAATATATTCCCTGTTGCATAAAATACATATTCCACCAAATAAAGATTTCTATAATCGAGAAAGGGCCAATCAATTCTAAAATCCACTATTTAATGGCTATTATTACTATTATTAGCGCAACTATCATTATTAAAATAAGATCCGTATAAAAATTTGGTTTATAGAATTTTAGAAATAATTCAAGCTTGACGGTTTCGGCATGAGTATACAGCCAGGGACAGAGAGAAGGGTAATAAGGGGAGAGAGAAAGAGCTTATTAGACGAAATAACATTGAGGAAGATTTTTTCTTTTAAAAAGAGGAAAAAACAATCATGAGAATGTCACCATGCTTAACATATTTCTACACAATAATTTCACGTTGGAAATGATCTGAAAAACGACCAAGTTGCGTGGAAATTTTTTAAATTTATAAAAAATCTTTTTAATTTGGAAATACATTGGCCCAAAATCCTTTGTTTCCCTTGGTATCCCTTTTCATTCTTCTATCCATGAAATTATGAAAAAACTTTACAATTATTATGTATACTACGGTCGCTGGTGCAAGATCAATTTAAATCCATTTTTGGGGTCGGAATAGAACTTTGAAACGAAAATTACAGTTTGGATTATAACTCGGTTCAAATGAAACCTAGAGAAATGAATTTGGTATGGAAAAATAGAGCTAAATATTAGCTACAAAATCAGCCTAAGCCCATCCGAATTGGCCTAGTCTAAAAAAGTTATGGCCAAAATGATCACTTGTATCGGCCAATTCACAAAAAATATCGGCACGAGTGATCATTTTGGCCATAACTTTTTTTAGACTAGGCCAATTCGAATATGCTTGGGCTTATTTTGTAGCTAATATTTAGCTCTATTTTTCCATACCAAATTCATTTCTCTAGGTTTCATTTGAACCGAGTTATAACCCAAACTGTACTTTTCGTTTCATAGTCTATTCCGACCCCAAAAATGAATTTAAATTGATCTTGCTCCAGCGACCGCAGTATATGATGGATGAATTTTTCATTCCAACAATTTAACGAACAATTTGGCGAATTAGGTTCGTTTTCACTTATTAATTTGGTTTATTTGTGGCGGGGGTGGTGAGGGTGGATGATCATCTTTCTCGGCCTCGCTGAATAATAACTTTGTTGTCCTCCCCCTCCACCCCCACCCTCAACTCAAAACTGATCAAAATGATCAGTTGCCAATCTCTCATTCACCACACAATTCTGTGACGTGTTTAGACCAAACATGGACCAATCTCCCCGAACTGCAAAACTCTGATCAGAGATTAGGAAGGAGGGGGATGGGGAGGAGGGGAGGGGACACTGATCAATTGGTCCGCAATTTTTTGTTTCCGCATTAAGAAATGCAGTTCATAGGGGCCATAAATTTGTGGACTTGGGCCGCTGAATCGATGGGGAATTCCCTTCCCTCTATTTTAATGATGATAATCTCGCGAAATATTTTTGATTTATTAAGTTGATTGCGGAAAAATGCAAAATTAAACAAAAAAAACTATCGGGTATATGCACTATTGGAACTGCATTTAGGTTTCTTGGTGTGTCATTGTATGTTTACTTCCTTGTCTACAAAATGATCATTAATATTGAACAAAACAAGGAAGTTAGTCTGTATTTCTAAAGAGTCACTCGAATGAAAGTATTGTAAAACAATAAATGAACAATGGGTGCTAGGACGTTAAATAAAAAACCGCCACATGTGGGCGTTAAATAAAAAACCGCCACNCGAAATAAACACTAAAAACCGTATTTTCGTTATTTCGATCAAATTTCGAACTTTTTGGCCGAATTTCGAAAAATAAAAAATACCATTCGAATCAGCATAAAATTCTGAACAATTTTGCCTTTTATACTTTTTGTCTAACAAGTGTAACAAAAAAGTTTTCGGCCAGACCGGAACATGTGGCGGTTTTTTATTTAACGCCCACATGTGGCGGTTTTTTATTTAACGTCCTAGCACCGAACAATGAAAGTTGTTGAAAGTAGGAGAAAAGAATCAAACAACGGCGGGTATGGTAGCATTTCGTATCGGGCCATTTTTCCCTCTGACTGACTCCCCGCTTATTACATACAAGTAAGAATGTCCTTGACCCTGATACCCAGGCTAACTTACCATGTTCCAAACGCTAACCCGGGATAGTCCCCTTAAATGGAGAAACCACCTAAAATAAGGCAAAAGGAGAGCAAATTTCGACATTCTGAGACGAATGAGAGCTCAATTATTGAGAAGAAAATGCAGCGAGAGGGAGAGAAGTGGTGAATAAAAGCTTGAGACCGCTCACATTGATAATGATGAAAGACGAAAGATGGATCGGTTGGTTGATTGCGGGGTGAGAACAAAAATGGGATGGCGGGGGAGGGGGAGACCGAGCTGGCCCAACGCCAAGCTGTACCTTGTTCAAGGCGCGGGGAGCCCGAAATAACTTTTTTTAGACTTCGATCAAGGCTAACCGCTGTTGGTCACCCCCACCCTTCTTGAATGTACTATGTTTTTATGGGTGATCAATGATACTTTCGGAATTTGATACTTTGTACTTTTAGGGGGCAAATGAGGAGAAAATCTAAATTAACACACGCATTTACCAAGTTCACATCAATTTTAATTAATATTCTATTTTATTATTATAAGGCATTTAATATGTAACAACTTTAGCCTTTAAAAATTTGTTCAACTGTAAGATATATTTGTGATTCGATATTATTTCATTCTATTCTATCAAACCCACACAAATGCGCTCAAATTGACACATTCTGGCTCAAATAATAACCCTTTACTATATCATTTTTGAACCGGCGATTAATGGTGATTTAGTCACTCGTAATTGGTGTGTGATCGCTCCTCCCCCATCAGGTTTTTATGGTCATACATTGTTCCATTAATAAAATATCGGCAATGTTGCCTCGGGCCGAAAGTGTTTTGTCGGACTTTTCGCCCGCCGAATGCACTTTTAAAAAACAAAACCCATCGAAAAGTCTGGGCGGCCTGACACGACTCTTTCTTTGCCCTTCGCCTTTCCGCCGACAATTAGTCGCGACTGCCCGTGTGACGACATGAGGTCGCCAGAAACCACTGAGTTGGGCGGAGTTGTGGGTAAACGACAAATGATTGTGGGGGTGGATGCGCCTATAAAAGAGTTGTGGGAATCCCCATGGCAATCACATCCCTTAACAGATAATAAAACTTCATCTGATCACTCTGATCAGTACAATTCCATTCCAAACCCAAACCAAAACAATGATCAGCATCATTCACCCGCCAACCGAAACTGTCGAATTCACGCCTGGCCATAGCAGATTAGGGATGGAGCGGTAAGAAGAGCATGAGAATTATTTATGATTTTTAGAATTTAAAATCGTTAACTTACCTGAAACGATTCATTCATCGTTTCTATTTCACTGTATTTATATATTTTCAGAATGCGCAAAGTGTACTCCTCGCCGTGTCTTCAAATGCACTTTTCACTGCGCAAGTCGTGTAGCGGATGTGGATTGGACAGACGCGGATCCAACGGACTCACGGATGAGTGTTGCAGCAGGAGTTAGTGGGAGGACGCGGAATGAATACGGAAGACACGAAGACGGACGAGAAAATCGGCAAGTAATCCGCACGAAAGTCTAACTCTTCGAGGAAATCCGAACCCGGACGGACGATGAGGAGGACGACTCTCACTGGAAAACTAGTCAGGCGATGGACAGATGTGGACTCTTGTCATGAATATTTTTGTCCCCACTAGTCAACCATTTTTTGGCAGCATTTAATGCAATCAATTTTATGTACAAAATTATATGTACAAAAACTGAAAATTGATAAATATTTGACATATATCGTTATATCAATTTGGTTTGTAAGTTCCGAAATGTCTCAACATAGTTGATGGACAATATTTCGTGTATATTCCATGTTTTTTTTGGAAAAATTATTTAGATTTCTTACATGATATGCTGCATATCAAAATCTGTAAAATGCAAAAACCCCATTTTTAAGATTCCGCGTTTCTCTCGGGAGTTTTTGAGGGTGCTTAACACGATGGCAGATTTAGTTTTTTCACGGTTCGAACATTTTTATACCGAAAGTCGAAAAGTCGAACAAAATTTTTTCATCTTTTTCTCAGTTTTTGCGCTGCTCTTGGGGGGTTTTCAAGGGTGCTGAATTCGATTCTGATGTCAGATTTATCCCATCATCAAACGAAAATCTATGACTTATTTTTATGGTCTTGTACCTTGATTTTTTTTCATTTCTTCAGTTTATAATCCACTTTTCATTTTATACTCTTCTTTAGTTTTATAAAGCGGTTGGGAAAGAAACATTTAAAAATCAATGATTGAAAAAATCAAATGATAGTTGTAATCTTAGAGCTTGATTTGATGATGGGAATGGGATAAATCTGACATCAGAATCGAATTCAACACCCTTGAAAACCCCAAGAGCAATGCAAAACCTGAGAAAAAGATGAAAAAAAAATTTGTTCGACTTTTCGACTTTCGGTTTAAAAATGTACGAATCGTGAAAAACTAAAATCTGCCATCGTGTTAAGCACCCTCAAAAACTCCCGAGAGAAACGCGGAATCGTAAAAAATGGGATTTTACTGGAAAACATTTTTGGGACAGGGGACACCATTGCCGAATTTTTTTTATATGAAACGAGTGATGTTAAAGTGTTTCGATGGGGTGGATCCTTTTGTATTGTGTCCAAAGGAAGATTTTTCCTGATTAGCACATTTACATGTTAGTCGAAGGTCACCCCTTCAAACCCCCTCGAATATAGTGTTCATAATCAAAATTATTTAAAAAATTATTCAACAGTTGCGATCATCTTGTCGATTTTATGCTAATTTTCCATTAAAAATTCCATATTAAACATTTTCTCTTTAACAAGGGAGGATATGATTTTTCGGTATCCTTTAGGCGTGGTCTTCGGTGCAGCGCCGTTCTTCGGCGCTTAAAATCATATGTATAGAAAATCATTATAAAAATTCCGACCTTTTGTAGCCCAAATAAATATGATACTGCCGCGGTTAGCGCGGATTCCCTAAAATTGGAATGAAAATCGAGATGAGGCACCTCGGGAACCTCCCTTATAATTGTAATTCAATTTTTAATTTAATATGTGAATCTTCCCTTTCCCGGCGACAATACATGAAAACACGAGAAAAGATTTCTCAATACGATCAAACGACCAAAAAAATAAACGATGTTGAGATCTGATGAGTTCTGACGATATTGTGCTCTGATCTCACCCTTCCCAAAAAGGAAAATTGTTTGAAAACATTCACATTGAAAACATTAAGAGATAAAAGTACATAACCATCATCAATCAAAATTAATTATAAACATCTATTTATTTACCTAAATCATAAATTTTAATGGATGTAATTAATGTACTTAATTAATGTGAGTTTTAATTATTAATTTTTCAATATATGTACATAAAATATAATTAAAATAATTCACGTAGAGTTATTATTGGTTCTGTTTTCTTATTATTTCAGTCTTACCTTTTGATAGAGGGTCGTCTTTATGTGAAACTTACATATCTGTTAGCGTCTTTAAATAACATCACAATTCCAAGATAAAATTTATACAGTATAAATAGTAAATATATCTTTAAAAATATCCCGCCTACAGATTTAAATTTGGCCAATTTGACCACTCGATCGAATTTTTCATGAAAAACCCTTGAAAAGGAGTCCTCTAATTTCTGATTGAGGAACATTCTAAAAAGGATTCCGAAGCCCGAATCGCGATATCTCGGAGAAAATTTATTAATTTATTTGACTATTCGGTCAACCCATTTATTCAGTAAATATTTGTTTGGCCACAGAATAAAAAATACGATTTCATAAAAAAAATAAAACATTTTTTTATTATGATGATGATAATTTTACTTTGAGTGCCACTTCAATTCGTTCTTTTAAGATTATACATATATCTTAAAATTGTCAATATTGTTCAGAAAGATTTATGCTTGTGATTAATCTAGTTTAGCTATAATATATATATTAATTTTTATTAAAAAATGAGGTGATCGAATCTATTAGTGGAGCAGATGATTGCTTCAATGTGTTGCATGAAGCCTCTTTCTTGAGAATCTTTCTCTCAACCTGAGCCTGTTGGCCACATCCATAAAATCGACGGCATTGTTGAGCTCATCAATCACTGAAAACAAGTAGTTTATTAAATGGTAAAGGAAATAAAGCGATTTTAATTTTGAAATGGAGTAATTTTGGTGGATTATTCAGTGAAGTATTTCGAATATTATGATTGCATCAATAATACAGATTTTTAAATGGCCCAATATATTAATGTATCAAAAAACCTACATATGTATATTAACTTATCGAATAAATTTTTGCAGCATAAAGAATAATATAAATTTGATGTTATTAGCAAAAAATTACTTAAAATTCTTATTTTTAAATTGACAAATAAGTTTAATCTCGTATTCATTTTTCGATGGTAGGGCAACTCGTCAATTACTGATCTACCATGATCATTTGGAGGCATTTGGCCAGGCGGTGCTGGCTCTTCATGTTGTTCTGGTGATGCTGGGTGTACTTGTTGGGCTTGATGGTGGGGATTTTTCGGGGAGGGATGTGAAGGCGTGGTTGCAGCGATTAGCAGGGCCTAAATTGGGAGAGAAACCCAAATATTATTCCAAACCAATTTTAAATCAATTTGTCCATTTATGAATATTACTGTCCTTTTTTCTTTATTAGTCAAAAATATCAAAATGGATTAATAATTTAATTTATTAATAGAATATAAAGAATAAATACCATTTGGTAATCAATGATTAGAATGCAAACAAAGAAATGAGTAATCAGTAATTTCATTGAATAAGGGCTTATAAAATAATTTTTGCGCTTTAATTTATGGTCTTTTACCTCATAAATTGCCTAATGCTAGGAGTAAAAAGTTAATTAGGGTGTTAAAAGTGACGTAAGACCATGTCGCTTAGATTTAGACTTTGTTAGGTAATTTTATGCAACCTTTTAATGCTATATTATATCTTGTATTTGTGCAGTATTTTATAAGGGTGATTCAAAAGTCTTGTCGTTTTTTGACTCTCTATTAAATATTAGAGAAACTTTTCAGAGAATCATATAACAGATTGTTACCAAAAGAAAGTTTATTATCTCTAGATTATTATACTAATTTTTAAAAAATTCGAACTTCAGGTTTTCATGTCGAAAAAGGGTCTGAAATTAGCTTAATCGTTTGTGTGGAAAAGTTTAAAAAATTTCTAAAAAAACATTTTCAACTACGAGAAAAAAGAAAATTGATATGGAAATATGCAAACGAGTGTGGAGAATACGATCCGCTTTTTCAAAAATCGATAAACCCTCTTTTTTCAGGGTNCCCTGAAAAAGAGGGTTTATCGATTTTTGAAAAAGCGGATCGTATTCTCCACACTCGTTTGCATATTTCCATATCAATTTTCTTTTTTCTCATAGTTGAAAATGTTTTTTTAGAAATTTTTTAAACTTTTCCACACAAACGATTAAGCGAATTTCAGACCCTTTTTCGACATGAAAACCTGAAGTTCGAATTTTTTAAAAATTAGTATAATAATCTAGAGATAATAAGCTTTCTTTTGGTAACAATATTTTATATGGTTTTGTAAAAAGTTTCTCTAATATTTAACAGAGAGTCAAAAAACGACAAGACTTTTGAATCACCCTTGTATTCTAGACTTTAATGAACATGATTGATTTCTATGTATCATATTATGGTTTGTTGCAAAACTAATATCTAAAATTTAATAAAAAGTTCAACACATTATTGCCAACACATTATTAGGTTTGTTACCAAACATTAATAAAAAAATGATATGTTTTAATTTATTATGTGCCTTTAATCCCTGTAATTGTACTTACAGCATTAAGTAATAACCATAAGTATAGTATATCCCTTCTATCTTATTGTTTTATGGGATATATTAGTTAGTGAATACCTCCGTGAAAAAGTTCATATTATTATTCTGATGATGTGGATATATGTTCATTTCTATTATTGTAGTATGGTGCTACATAATACGATGTATGTCGTTTCAGCGAAAAGTGCAAAAATAGAGCAGTTAGACCAAAAGTATAAAAGGAAAAGTTGTACAGAATTTTATGCTGATTCTGATGGTATAAAAATTTTTCTGAAATTCCGAAAAAATGTCAAAATTTTCCGTAAAAACAATTCTGCAAAACTTTTCTTTTATACTTTTGGTCTAACAGGTCTAATAAAAGTTTTCTGGGACTGTTATTTTATTTTACACTTTTCGCTGAAACGACTCAGCATGTTGTAGTATTTGCTGGCATTAAGCTTATCAACTTATTTGATAAGGACTTTATAGAATTACCGGTGATGGGAAAGGGCGCCGTGTTCCGCTGGGTGTTGTTCCTCTCCTATCAGTCTCTCCCGATGATTGTGTTTGTTTCTCCAAAAGATGTTTGTTCTTTTCCATGATCCGATGTTTTCGTTGCTGAATTTAGTTAATTAAATCCCATAGTTTTTCCTTTAAAATTGGTGCTATTATTTTTCATTATATTTAGTATATTCTATCCTTTAATTATAGGATTCTGGACCTTACAGCTTATTAAACAGAGATAGATTTCTTAAATTTTATTTGCTTAACTTTTGTTGTCTCTCCATGCCATAACCTTTTTTCTTTCTTCCCTTTACTTGTTAGATATTTTATTTTTTCATTATCTTCTTTACATTATATCATCTATTATAAAAAGATAATCTGAAGGGAATGCTTATTTTCTTTTTATTCCCTTTTTGATCCTCCTTCAATTTTTGTCATATTCGTAAAAATATTACGTAAAAATATTATTTGAGCAATTACTTGTTTAGCCAATCATTTATTTTCCCATTTACCTCCTCCAAAATGTGCTGCCTGTCCTTCTCGAGCTTGTTTCGGTCCCTCTCTACCTGTTCCCTCATCGTTTGCAACTCTTTTTGTTGCTTTTTGAACAATTCGTTCCTTCTTTTGGCAATTTCCAAAAAATTGCCCTCAACGCTGGAGGAAATTTCGCGCAAGGGAGGACGAAGATTAGGGGCCGGAACGGTCCTTCGTGGGGGGAGAGAGGCTAAAAAAAATTAAAAATGCTTATTTTATGAATAATATTGGATAAAATAGCTTATTGTATGCGTATAAATGTTTAAATAATACTTGAATTTATTAATGCAAATTATAAAATTTGCTTTGCATCTTAAATTTTTTCATCATTCACATTATCCGATTTACCCTTTGGAATCGCTGATGCTTTTGCAGAATTTGATTTTCTTGAAATGGATCCAACATTCGTTACTCGCGGCATAAAAAGAGATCCACTAAACTTTAATTAATAATTATTAAAATAAAGTTTAAGCCCTTTTCAAAAAAACCCAGCGAAACGAATTTATATTCATACTAAAAGCATGAAGCCATAAATTATTTTAAAGATATATAAACAAAGCTCTTTATTGAAGCTGAAAATAATCAAATAAACACTGCCAAATATAATTTTCTGTGTTTAAAAGCATAAATCTCTTAATTTACTGAGCGTTTGAACTCGTTCTTTATAAGATTATTATAAGATTATATACTGTAAAAGGAAGGATTCGAAGTTTAAAAGCATAATTATATAAAAAATCATTCTATTAGAGCGGCATTCTTTTACAGGGTAAAATTATTTCGAAAACTTCTATTTAATAGGAAAAAATAAAGCAATTTAAATGAAAAATAATTTTACTTTTTAACCATCGTTTAATGGCCGGTATTTTGGTTCAAACAAAAAATATTATTAGCACAAAATAAACAAGTTCTTTCGAAATAAACAATTATATGTAGATAAATGACTGATAACTATGGTATGCATATATTTCTTTATTTTTCTAATTTCAACAAACCCCATTTTGCCTAATACCGTATTTCCTGTATTAGATCCCCCAGGGGATTTATTTTTTAATCTCCCTCCAGAGGGGGGGGGTCTATTACAGGGGGGACTAATTGCAGGGGATTTGTTTTTCAATTTCAACCAT
Organism: Rotylenchulus reniformis; assembly: GCA_001026735.1. NCBI lineage: Eukaryota > Metazoa > Nematoda > Chromadorea > Rhabditida > Hoplolaimidae > Rotylenchulus > Rotylenchulus reniformis. The sequence goes on from LDKF01000951.1 coordinate 31,826, forward strand.
GCAGAGGGGGGTACTATTTTTCGACTCCACTTTTTGAGGGAGAAAATTTTTTGAGGGGGAAAATTTGCATAATATCAATGATGACCTGTCATTTCTACTCCAATCTGCCCTGTGTCCTAGAGGATAGTACTATAGAGCTATAGACTGTCCCCTCTGCCCTTTGGGTTCGAGTCCAGCTGAGCAAAAATTATTTTTTTTACTATTTTTCAGCCAAAAACTAAAAAGAATTTTTTTGTTCAACCAAAAAAATTATATTCAAAATATATGGTATGTGAAAAATATTATTTTCGGTAACTAAAATTAAGATTATTAAAATACACCCCTAAAAATGAAGTCCTTGACCAAAATACACCTCTAAAAATGAAGTTCTGGACCAAAATACACGCCTAAAAATGAGGTCCTGGAAAGAAATACACCCTAAACCCCCCCGCACCTATTTTTTCATCAAACTCATTCCTCTGGACTACGCTTGAAATAGGTAATATTGGCCATATTGGCCAATATCTCATTCCATCAGGATCGGTATCATGGCCATCATCCGCCTCCGACCACACCTTTTGGCCTTTGCGCTTGCCGTGGGTTGCGACAGAAGGGACAAATTTGTTCTGATTGTTGTGGAGATCTTTCTGGGTTTTTGATGGTCATCGTTATGTTGTTTGGAGATCCCGACACTGAATTGTTTTGTGGAGGACAAAGTGCGGAAAAATATTTGTCCATGTTGGAGAAACATTCGACGGGGGATCAGCACAAACTGTTGGCCGCTGATCAGGTATGGAAAGCAAAATGAAAAATAAAAAGCAAATAATTAAAAAATAAAATTAATAAACAAATAAATATCCACGAAGACACTCAAAATGAAGCATTCTAAGCTAATAAGCATAAGCATTTATTATAATCTTACCCTGGCATTGTGATGGTCTTGAATTGATTGAATCGAGATCTAAATGGTAAAAATAAAGTTAAAAAAAGCCTAAATGGTCAAATTGTCACCTCATTTCTTTTGCTCTTTGCGCTGCTGGCTAAAAAGATTGAAAAATATTAAAAAATGAATTTTTGATTACTAATTTTACCACGAATAATTGGCGTTTCAGTGCATTTGGAGGGTTATGATGTTGTTGAGCAATAAATCCAATAAATTCGCAGAGAAAAATTAATAAAAATGAGCAAGTGCCATGATGAATATTTCGCATTTTTTTAACTAACTAAATTATTAATGGAATAATAGTGCAATAATGAATTTTTAGATAAAGTTATTGATAGTTTATGGCCTATGTACTGTACGAATAAAAACAACAAATTTCGAAAAGAAAATGGAAAAAATTGGTACAGTATCAATGATCAGAATATGATTAAATTTTAAGAAGCGATTCTGCTGATTCTAACCATGCGATTAAGGAAATGATCAATCCACCGCTATACAGTGGATAGCTGTGTTTTGAAGTGATCGAAGGTTTATGTTTGTGCA
>LDKF01000951.1:33390-52500 GCA_001026735.1 Rotylenchulus reniformis
AAAAAAAGTTTAAGTTAAAGAGTTTAGACAAGTTCATTTTCGGAAATGAGGTAATTTACCCTTGATCCCTGTCATAAAGTGCTATGTCGTTACAAAAAAAAACCAAAACTCAAAAGCGCCGATACAAAAAATAATATCAAATGGGCTTAAAACTCGCTATAAGACCAAAGAACTAATAAATGACTAAATGATTGAACGACCAAAAAGATAATTTTAAGAATAAAAATAAGAAGTTTATATTAAAAAATACTGGCTAGGAAATAAATATACATTAAACAGAAGTTGTAAATAAAAAATTAAATAAATAACTTAAAATGCAAAATATTAATTTGGCTAACAATAAGAAATAGCTATTTATTCTGCGCTCGCCAGAGCGAGGCCAATTTAATTCCATTTTAGAGGTCGAAATAGAACTTTGAAACGAAAAGTACAGTTTGAGTCATAACTTGGTTCAAACGAAGCTTAGAGAAACGAATTTGGTGTGGAACTACATAATGAGCCTAAGCCCATCAGAATTGGCCTAGTCTAAAAAAAGTTATGGCCAAGATAATCATTCGTGTGAGCCTTTTTGTAAATTGGCCGATACGAGTGATTATCTTGGCCATAACTTTTTTTAGTCTAGGCCAATTCTGATGGGCTTAGTCTCATCATTATGTAGTTAATAATTAGCTCTATTTTTTCCACACCAAGTTCGTTTCTCTAGGTTTCGTCTGAACCGAGTTATGACTCAAACTGTGCTTTTCGTTTCAAAGTTCTATTCCGACCTCAAAAATGGATTTAAATTGATCTTGCTCTAGCGACCGCAGAATAAATAGCTATTACTTATTGTTAGCCAAATTAATATTTTGCATTTTAAGTATAATCCATATTCTCTCTAAAATAAGCCCAGTTTATTGAACAAATAAAGCCAATGCCTTATTTTTACAGAGAATACAGTATTTTTAGCTTATTTTTAGTTTAATTTTGCCTTGGAAACTTTTTAGTCCTTCCTTCATTTAAGTTGTTTTTGGCCTTATGGCGAGTTTTGATATACTTTTTTTGTAACTCCCTTTTTGATATTATTCTTTGTAAAATATTAGGATGTAAAATGATTAATAATAAAAAGAATATAACTGCAAATATTAGGTTCGCCACTTTTGCTTTTGACTCTTTTTTATGCCTACTTATTGTTTCACCATATTACCTATTTAATTGCTTATAATTTTCCATCATTTTTCATCTTTCCAGTCCCTTTTCAAAATTCATTTGTCCGCTTTTTGTCCCACATTTGCCGCCTCATTCCCTTCCCGGAACATTTTCCGCTTCCCCCGCTCGTTGCTCACGGGTGTTGCAGTCGGTGTACTGCTCGGAATTGTTGCCAACTTACTGAATGAAATGGCCGAAATGAATTTGACGGAAATTGAGATGATGCCAAGTAAAGAAATAAAGATTTAACCAAAAACTAATTTTAATTAAATACCTAATTATTATTCACTAACAAGGATATGCTACCATAAATAATCACAAATTCAAAGATCATGTGTCCTTTGTAATCATTCATGATTTTTTGGAATTTTTAACCAAAACGATAAAAATTATTGTTCGCAACCCAATGAGGTCCGATTCAGATTCTCGTTACAATTGAAAATCTGCCACAAAGAATTTGTTAAACTCCTTGAATTTTTCTCTTTTTATCCCCTCCCGGAACATGATCACTTGGGCAAAATTATTTGATCATACCATTGTTCGCTGATTACTAATTGTCACTATAGCACATAGTTGCAAATAAAAAATAACCAAAAAATAATTTGATTTTTGCTTTCTCCTAATAATTAAATTTGATAATTTATAAATTTTTAAAAGCTTTATTTCTCATATCATTTAAAAAAATATTTAGGAGAATTTTTTGCGGAATTTCCAAATCAATTGAAAAGGAGACAAATTGATGAAATAATAACAACAACAGAAAACTCTTCTGGATTATGGCTTCGGTGCATTATTTTGTTGGAGTCGGGAAAGGGTTTTTGGCCAGAAAGGAATTACGCCGCAATCAGGGACACCTGGGGAGAAAATTGCAACGAAAGTTTGACAATCCAAATCATTCACTTCATTTTGTGCTTTTTTCAGCTCTGTTTTTCACCGATTCCGAAAAACTCCAAAGCAAATATATCAGTAAATTCAAAATAAATGAAATAATTCATAAAATTAATCAGAAAATTATTATATTTTTCAGATGATTTATCCCATTCCATGCGAATCTTTTTGTCCAGCAATACCATTCAGCCGAGAGAATGGTCTCTGTTAAGCGAACTAATCAATTTTATAGTGAAAATTGACAGAAGCGATGGAAGGAAAAATGTCCAAAAATGGACTATTTTTGCAGATGGAAGAAGGTGTTCTTTTTAAATTCGATTGGTTCATTTTTAATTAATTGATTTAGCTATATTCACACAAAAAATTTACGCTCACTATTGTATCAAGTTGACCCCGGAGTAGCAGTGATAGTTGGCAGGAAAATACAGAAGAAAGGGTAATTACTTATTATTAATACCAATTAGATTAATGTTATATGCTCATAATTCAAATGTATTAATTCTATAATGATTTATGTGATAGTATACCTTAGTTTTTTATATACTATTATTTCACTAAACTAATATCTTATAATTTTCTAATAAAGAGTGTATTCTTGACTTATAGCAGCGATCTTTTCTCGCGCCTTTTCCCCTCCTCTTCCAATTGGCCCCTCCAATTTGCCCTCTGTTCCCCCGACGATTCTCCGGTGATCTTCAGCCCATTCGCTCTTCGTCTTATCTCGGCCCATTGTCCTACAACTTTTGGCCCATTCTTTGGCCCTCCAAGGCACGCTGGCCGAGCTGTGGGAGGATGTGCCCGAAGGTTGGGCATAGCCCTGTGGGATCCAATAGACGAGGTTTGTCGGAGAACCTCACGGGAAGATTATGTGGACGCAATAGATTTGAGTACGACAGATCATACTTATTAGGCATAAAGAACTGATTTAAACGAATTATAAAATTAGGGAAGATTGTGGGAAAAAGAATAATTAAATAACAGAGCATTTGTTAAAAATTCAACCTGAAACAATTAGTTATCGAAAAAGCTTATGCTAACAACTTATTTCGTATTTATTAAAGATAAAGGTTCAAATCATATAATAAGAAGGATATTTATCGTGTTAATCACTAAAAAGAATTCCAGGAATCACGGCCCCTTATCGTGGACACCAATCTGCGTTTGGCATTCTCGCGATTAGCCTCAAATGCAACCCATAAGAAATATGTGGAAAATAATCAGATGCCACCGACAAATTCGAAATTGGCATCCTGCTGCAGCGATCGGGCCATTGCCTTCGTTCTGCTTAACCACAAAGACCAAAGGTTAATCGATTACGGAGGTAACTCATATAAATATTATTTTATGAATATAGCCAGCCTATCAATTCACTTTCTATTCAATTCGGGAAGTTGAAAGAAATTTTAAGGAAACTTTTAATTGAGCTCAAATTATTTTTCAACCAATAAAAAATCGATAACATTTGTTTAGTCCGTCGTCTAAGGGTATTTGGTGAATCACAGAAAGCACCAGACAAGGCAACACTTGGACAATAACAATTCGATTATTTATATATAATTGTGCATTCTCTTTGCTTATTTGATGATATTTTTTTATTAATTATTCTTATTCAAAAAAGCATTATCATTTAAGCAACTAAATTTAATTTAAATAAATAGTTTCATGCATACATACTAGAACAAATTATAAGCATTTGAAATTTGGAAGGACATTATTCATTTCATAATTATCACATAAAAATCTCATCACTCATCCATCATCAAATGTTTATTAAAGAAATCGATGCAAATTGTCCCTTCATGTACCTATTAACCATGTCATATAAATATTATTTGCCTTGCGGACCACAATGAACCAATTCTGACTGATGACTGATGAGAATACATGTACATACCTATACGCTTTACCCTGGTCATTTATTTGCATACATTTTTTTTATTTGCATTTTATTTTATTTCTTCCCTCTCCAAACAAAGAAATTTTGTTTGATTATGTATTTGGTGCGATTTCACACATTTATTTTGACAGAATTAATTTCGCAAAATGATCACAAATAGGAATAATTCATTGTTTTTCGCTATTTTATCGGCCAAAAATTTTAAATTTATTCAACGGAATTCCGCTCGAACGACGATGATCACTTCTGAGGAGGAGCAATTGCTGATCGAGCAGGCGGTAGCGGCCCAGCAAAATGCATACATTCCCTATAGCAAATTCCCCGTTGGGGCTGCACTGCTCACTCGGGACGGACAAATCTTCAGAGGAGGTGGGCAAAATGAAAATTATTGGGGGAATTTATTACGGGATTATTATTAAACCTGGGGAATTCGAAAAATGATTCCAATTTTAGCTCTTAGAATATTCTTTGCAATTTATTACATTCGAATAAAGAAATATAATAATATGCCTAAGCACTGCCGATATGCTTAAAGAAAGTAGAAAAAATATTTTAACGGAATTTCAAAAGTTTTTTGTCATTTTTGATTGTCAGTCGGCAATGTTACCTAGAAAAGTAATTATTTTAAATAATTAAGAGATAAAAATTGCATAGTAATAGTAATCTTATCCTGTGACATTCAATGCTAAAAATCCGGTTTTTCAGTAAATGTGGAAAATGCTTCGTATGGAGCCACAATTTGTGCAGAGCGAAGTGGTTGGAAATTTGCACTGATTATTTTATATATTTTTTTATTTTCTTAGCCATCTGTTCCGCTATGAGTACCCTTGGACCGTCAAAATTTCGACCGAAAGCAATTGCTGTGTCAAGTGAGTTATTTGTTAATAAAAATTTAAAAATTAATTTAAAATTCAGCGGATTTGGATCCTCCGGGTTCTCCTTGCGGTATCTGTCGCCAAGTTTTGGCTGAATTTGGCGATTTCCCGGTCAGTTTTATTTAAATTGGCTATAAAAATCTAAATTTTAAATGGTAAAAAAACAACTTAGACAGGAGCAAATAAACCATTTAGAGAAAAATTAATATGCCCCTACCCCTCGAAGAATGTAAAATGCAAAATCTGGGCTATTTTTCAGGTCTTGCTTTTTTCTCGCACAAAAAAGCACTTGATAAGAACTAATGTCGCTGATCTGCTTCCAATGGCTTTCACACCGGGTCATTTGGAAAAATTCAACAACGATCAACAATAAAAGAAGAAATTAATATTATGATCAGACCACCAGATTCTGTCTACACATATGCAATTCTTACTCGCAATAAAAATAAATATTAAAATGATTTTTTATTGAATGCTTTTGCAATAATATAAATTTTCTAAATTATGGACCTTTTACATATAAGTTCTTTATTAATTCTAAATTTCATGACATCAAACTGTATTAAAAACGTTATTCTGTTGAATTTTTTTTGCATATTTTTTCTATTTAAAATGGCACAATTCTCTATTCTTTATAATGCTTCTCTTTATTAAACTGACTCTTTATTAAACGTTCTTATCACTTATCATTAGGGTCCACAATCATATGGAAATCCATATTTTTTCTGAGCACTCATAATGGCCTGAAAAGCACGTAAAACACATTTTTAGCTTTATTAGAACCTTCTAGACATCATTTTATAATCCATATTTTCCATATTTTTCCATATTTCGGACTTTTTGTCCATATTCCATATTTTCCATTTTTTCGTCCATATTTCGCCATTTTTGGAGAATTTTTTGAAAAAAAAAAACATAAATTTTTCAGATTTTTAGCTAAAAATGCCGAAAACCAAATCAAAGGCGGCGTGGCTTCGTGATTGGATCAACAGAATCAACGGAAATTCCATGTATACAACAGATGGAAAGATCATTTTCTGCCAACCCTGTGGACAACAGGCAACAACTTTTTTCGGTCAACGAAAATATAATTTTTTAAATAAACGACAGGCACCGTCAGAGCAGTTTTTTCAACTCAAGCAACATGACCAAACGGCGAAACATCAAGCGAATGTTCAGCGGCAACAAGCGACACAGCAAAGACAAAAGCAGCAGTTCTTGACACCAGCGGACNTGAACACTTTGAGAGCATAAAAACGGTTTTTTAGATTTTTGTTTTTATTTGATTCTTTAAATTAGATTGTCTCATCTTTTGATCCGTCTGAGGCTGCTTGTATCAGAGAAGGAATTGAGTGTTTCACCGCATCAATCTGGCAGGATCTGGCTTTTATTCATTCAAATTTTGGAGGATTGGTCCCAGCCATAACAAAATTGGAAACCCAAGGTTTGAAAATAAAATAATTAATCGCAAAACTTGCAAAAAAACCCTAAAATTGAAAAAAGATATAATTAAGGACTGAGTATCCACGAATCGTTGGAAATTTTTGCAAATGTACAGAATCAAATGGATAGTGCCATTGGTGAAAAATCAATCGAAGTCCGCCAAAAATTTGTTTCAATTGTTGAGAAAAATCCCGGCATTGAAATTATCGCCCAATTTTGTCAAATTCTTTCAGGAAACCATGCTGAAATTAATGTCCCTGCTAATCTCATTCCCTTTTATAAATTTGCCCCTCTTACTTCTTGCGATGTTGAGCACTCTTTTTCCATTTACAAATCCACTCTTTCCGATAACCGTATGCGCTTTACTTTGAAGAATCTTGAAATGTACCTCATTTGCAACCAAAATTGATTTTTTGTCACCAATTTTCATTAAAATTTTCCTTTTTTGTTAACTTATTGATAAAAATTTTTATCCATATATTTTCCATATTTTTCCATATTTTGGGAAAATTTCCATATTTTCATCCATATTTGGCACTTTTTTATCCATATTTTATGGCCATATTTTGCGATTTTTTATCCATATTTTTGGGGACCCTACTTATCATTTATTAATAAAAACTAATCATAATCTCACTTTCCGATGCAAACACGATATGACCCTCAGGGGTCCACCCTGCTGCTGGTGATTGTCAAACTACCAATATTATTTGTTGCGTTTTTGGATCTGCCAACACAAAAATGCCCTTTCCCATCCAGCTCATCTTCAGCATCGTTCAAACTTTCATTCGGCTGTTAATTCTCATTTTGACTGGAAGAAGCTGCAAATTCCCAGCAGGAGGTGATGATTTTAGGAGTTAATTGGAATTCAATTATGAAGAATAGAATTTAATGTACAAAACTTACAAAATAGCCATTTATAAAAATAAAACAGTAGCAATTTTTTATATTTAATGTCTGATCCTCTAATGGGTTGAGAATTGTGATTTTCAATCGTACTACCAATTTCTGAAGGAATTTTCGTAAATGATTATGATTAGTACGAGATCAAAAAATATCCTGAATTTTGATCTTTTTCCTCTTTTTTAGCCTGAATTTTCTTTATCAGAAGTATAGTCCAATTTGAGTAATTTCCATTAAATGCAGAACTAAATCTTTCGCTAATTCTCATTTTCTTTTCCACAAAACACAAAAATATTTCTATCATGAACACCACACACAGACACACACTCCCCATCGTTTATCTATCTATCCTTCCCCTCCTCTTACCATCTTTTCATTCTTTTTCCTCCAACTCTATTTGATAAACGTATATTCTTGGATCGATTAAAATAATTTTTTTCAAATAATGGGGTATAATAAAATAAATCCGATAATATGTAGTCAGAGTCAGAACTGGTTTTTATAAAAGGTTACATTCAATTAAAAGCACTGAAATCAGGTAAATAAGTGTAAAGTTAATTGAATTTTATAAAATAAAATTAAAAAATGTTTGGTATGACTGGTTATATGAAAAGTTAAAATTCCCTATTTTGTGAATTTTATTCCCTAACACAGTCAAAGGACTCCATTCTTCCGGCAGAAGTCAATTCGACATGGAGGAACAACAACAGCAGAAAACGGCAGAGATCTACACAAAATACGAAATTGTTGCCGAACAGCGTCTTTCCGTAAATTTGCCCTTTCCGCCCTCCGCCAACACTTACTACAACAGTCACAACTTTTCGATCCACTCCCGGGAATGGATTGGCGGCACCAAATGGCACTTTATTTTATTCATGGCAATTATAATTGAAATATTCAGGGAATTCACTGTGATAAAAAGTCAAAATAACGCGCAACAGTGCAATTTGAAGCTGACATTGTTGGAGACCGAATTGGAACCGAAACCGGTGATGGCGGAAGTGATATTCTGGCAATGGCACCGGGGAAAACAAATTTACATTTTGCAGGTTGTTAGACATAAAATATGGGATATATTTTAAAATGCAAAGATGGCTATAATTTATAATTTATAAACCTACCTATCCTAATAATATCATTATTCCATATTAATAAAATGTGATAATTTATGAATTATAAAGAACTAGAACAGTTTGAAAATTATAAGTTGGAAATCATTTTGCCTTTAGATTTTTAGTTTATTTTCAGAACTGTGTGAAGGTGTTCCCCCACGCCGGATCCCAATACTCCTTCCAGTGCAACACCAGTGCCAGTTCCATGCCATCCGATGGATTCTTCAATGTGCTGATCCGACAGTTGGAGAAGAAGCAGCCATGGGAAGAACAGTAATATTTTAGTCAACAAAATGTCATTTTTGGTGCTGGGTCTTTAAAAAAGGCCCAATGTGCTTTTATACTTTTTGTCTAACAAGTCTAACAAAAAAGTTTTAGGCCAGACTGGCCACATTGGGCCTTTTTTAAGGACTCAGCACCGTCATTTTTTTATTTTGCACATTTAGTCCATGTCCGCCGCGCAGCGATGACGACGTGGTTGTGCTGCGAGTGGGGCCCGAGCAATTCGGCGTGTCCAAGCACTTTCTGATGTCCGTGTCTCCCGTGTTTCTGAAGATGTTCACAGTGGACATGCTGGAGCGAGCCCAAGGCCAATGCACACTGGAGGACGTCGATGTGGAGGAGTTCAGCGCATTTTTGGAGGCCATTTCGCCAAATCAAACAGCACCAAATCGTAAAAATAAAACACTCAAAATGAATAAAAAACAAAACAAAACCCAACAAGCTTGGAGAATATCGAAAAGATACTTAATGTTGGAAGTTAATTCCCCAAAAAGAATGAAATATATCCATACGAGATAGTACTAATGAAAATTATGAAGGATTTCAAGAATAGCACTAAATCGATCAAAATTCCCAAAATTAAAAAATAACCTTTTGGTCTAATCATAGGAAAAAAGTTTTTTTTAAAAAATCAACAATAAAAAAGTTGGACGATAATGATATAAATACTTATAAAAATAACGAAAACGTAGAGATTAAAAAAAATTGAACACTCATTTTAGCATCCAATGTGATGGGTTTATTGAAATTGGCCGATCGTTTCCAAGTGGAATTTTTGCGCAATCGCTGTGAGAACCATCTGATCAATTGTTTGGAGTTGAGTCTGATTGATCGCCTGCTGTGTTCCGAAATGTATCGATTGGAAAAGCTGAAGGTCCTTTCCCCATAATTCCATTTGAATTCATCATTATTTATTTATTTATTATCATTTTTTGATCATTTTCCATTTCAGAACTTCATCCTAAAAAGTCTTAGCGGTGTTGGAATGCGCGAATTTTATGAGGAAAATCAATCGGCACTGAACTTGTTGAGCAAGAACCTGCTGATCCAGCTGACTGTGCGGATCTGCTCCAGGTGGTTTTATTTTTAAATTAGACTAAATAAACTATTATTTTCAATTAATTTAGCTCCAAAATCGATCGTACTTCTTTGTGTAATAACTGTGCCAAAAACTTGGATTGAATTTTTTCGGCATTAATTTATGCTAAATGGATTATAATCTTATGGAATATACATAGGTACCATATTTCCATATTTTTATTTTTATATATTTTTTATCTCAATTACCCCATTTTGATCATTGGAAGGAAAATGATCGCTTGGCTAATCATTTTCTAACGCTGAAAATATATGTACAGTGAAAATGGGTTTTTTTTATCCAAAGTTGGCCGAGGGAATGCACTAGCAAAAGCCACTGAAAAGAAAATTACTTCTTCTCAGTTCTACTTGCGAAAAGAAGTCAAAAATGAAATAGAAAACAGGGTAGAGAAAAAGTGCATGAGAGAAAACAAAGTGGCAGAAGGAAAAGGGAATAGGTATGTCTGAAAGGAATACGGCCGCGCTAACTACATAATAGCGGCTTACGAAAGACCGAATTCCACCTTTCCGATGTTTCGTTGTCGGTGTTTTATAATTCGATTTCGTTTCAGAGGCATTTCATATTTCCCAATGCAGGGTTGAAAAAACATTTTTACTGTATATTCTACCGCAATTTTATCTTTCTAAAAAAGCGAAATCCTTGTCCAAGTTATTATATTCATTCCTTCTAAATTTTATTTATTATTTTATAGCAAAATGCGATAATAATGGGATAAAAGTGGTTAATGAAAGCATTCGAAACTCTGTCCTTTCAAATTTGCTTCCAATCGGATCTTTCCAACGTTGAAAATCTTTTTTGGAGTCGACCCATTCGTCACATATTGGCGGGGAACCTGTTTAAAGAAGTTTAAAAATAAAATTGCCAAAAATATTTTTCACCGGTATTTTCAACGCCACAAGGCAAGGCAGGTTGCAATCCTAAAATTTTGATGGATGTTCTAAAAATCCAATAATTACATGGATTATTGTCAGTTTTGGGGCAATGTCCATGAACAATTCCTCCTCATAGCCACTCAGCTGGAATTGTCCCCGCCGATCGGACACCTCCTCCTTCATCAGATCGTCGTAATCAAGACCTTAAGGTCAGGAATAGTTTAAATTTTCAGCATTTCAAGGGTTTTCGTTTTCAAAGATAATTAATTAAATGAAAACAACGCACTGTCCTGATCAAACAGTTTCACTTGGGTCCCAACACTTGGCCGTCCATTGCAGGTCAGAATTCCCCGCACCGCAACGGATTGAGTGAATTCGGCCAAGCACAAGCCGATGGAATGAACGAATATCATCATAAGGCATAGGGCGAAATGTTTAGATTTCATTTTTACAAATCTCGAAAATATTAAAAATATGCACGAACTATGCACGAACTTATATTTTAAATTTTAAATTATTTTTTTCTGACAAGGGAACATCCCGAGGTGCCAGTATTCAGATCGAATTTTAACCCATCCTATCTCGTAGAGCACCCTCACAAAGCATTGTATATTTTTGGTTCTTTTGGCCCGCTAAAAGAGTGAAGTGGTGAAAAGTCGGTTTCAATTTTAAATGAACGGTCGATTTAAATGAACGGACACGAATGACCTGTCCATCGGATGAATCCACCTTTCAATGTAAAATATATTTAGCCATGATTGTTTTCTGGTTTATATTCATCAAATTATCTTATAAATTAATTCCCAAACATTTTTACGGTCTCACAAAATTATTATGTTTATGCATGGTACGATCGACGCCACTTCAAAGGGCGAATGATCCGCGTGAATGAACGACCGTTTATTTTAAAAGCCGAACTTTCCACCCCTCACTATGTTAGCGGGCCAAAAAAGCCAAAAATATACGATGCTTTGTGAGGGTGCTCTACGAGATAGGATGGGTTAAAATTCGTTCTGAATACTGGCACCTCGGGATGTTCCCCTGTGAATATAAACTTTAATTTAAATGCACCTTTTGACTAATAAGAAAATGGAAAACTTCGACATAAAACGTGACCATGTGAAAGTTTGAATTCTCAGCTGTTAAATTTGCTTTTATTTTTTGATGCCGAATTGCTGCGATGACGTCAATCCAATTGTCTATGGGTGGCGTTCTAATGGATCTAATTTGAATTAGCCGAAGTCATCGATGAAAAAATGTAAATTTAAGTAAAAAGGGGGTAATTTGCAAGAATACTTTTACTTTATTCATCACTAGGGCATGTAAAAATATCGGCCAAAAATTGCAAAATACCGGCTTAAAATACCGGCGAAAAATCACAAAATACCGGCCAAAAATAGTAAAAATATCGACATAAAATTTTCAAATTGGCTATGAAAAATAATGTAAAATTTTTCAAAAAAATTTATTCTTTGTTGAAATTGCAAATGAGGAACATTTCAAGGTTTTTCATCGAGAAACTCATCCGATTATCAGCAAGGATTGATTTGTAAATAGAAAATGAGCGTTCGACATCGCAAGAAGTAAGAGGGGCAAATTTATAATATGGAATGAGATTGGGAGGGATGTCGCAATCAGAATTTTCGCCTGAAAGTATCTGACAAAATTGGGCAATTTTCTCAACACCGGGATTATTTGAAAGAATATAATGAAACTTTTCCCTGATCCGGTCTGCCTGCCAACCAAGTGCTCGGTCCATTTCATTTCGCACATTTGCAAAAATCTCCAATGCATCATTGATTGGTAAACCTTGCTTCTCCAGCATTGTTATGGATCGGCTCAAATTTCCAAAATTTGACCGGATGTAAGCCAAAAGGCCGGATTTGACCGGATGTAAGCCAAAGACCGGATGTAAGCCATTCTTGGTGGAATTGATTGTATAAAATGAATTTCCATTTACTCGGCCAATCCAATCGCGATACCATGCCTCTTTCGATTTTTTCGGGGGCATTTTGCTAAAAAATCGTTTTCTTTTTAAAAAATATATAAAATTTTGGAGAAATAAAAATATAAAATCCTTTGAAAAATGCCATCCTTAGGGGTGTATTTTTGGAGTTTTTCTCAAAAACATGGAAATACCGGTGAAAATACCGGCATAACCTGAAAATACCGATACAATACCGAAATACCGGCATAAAGTCCAAAATACCGAAAAATACCGAAAATACCGGCGAAAAAGTTGCGTTTTTTGGACTCAAATCAAGCTAGAAATGCTTTTTATTTGATTTTCAGGCCATTCTGAGCCTCCGCAAAAAATATCGATTTCGGTATTTTTACATGCCCTATTCATCACCAGCAGACGGTTTTATTTTCCCCAAAAAGATCAACAAATTGAAATAATCAGATCAATATACCAAAAGAATAAAAAGGAAGTGAGTCATAATCGGAGAGTAACACAAGTCTAGCTCTAACTATAAAAAAGAATTAATACGGAATAAAAAAATAAAAAAAAGAATGCGGAATAATAGCATATATAGTATTAATTTGGTTGAGAAAAAAATAAGTTGAAAAATACTGTACTAACAAATTTTATTGAAATTAAGGGTGGCCCAAGAGGTCTAATTGACGTCAATACCACCACACGGTGGAAAATTGGAATTGTCGTGCAACTGATTTAATCGATTGTTACCGCCGCGATTTGGCGACGGTTCTTGTTTGTTAAAATGGGGTTTTTGAGCAAAATTAATGGAATAAAAAAAGACACATATATTAAATTCCAAATAAATACTGAAGAACTTTGAAGAAGTGAGTCAACTTTGTAGGCTCAACGATAATTTGTGGGTGAAATCGGAATGCCATTTTATTTCAATAAAAAATAACAAAAATCTACTCATCAATTAACATGATATGAACGTGGTCATATGTACATATTCAAATAATGGATCCCTTCATAGAAGATTTGTGCCATTGCCATTTATTGCCAAAAGTCCATTTGATTTTTGTTTGGGATTTTCTTCTCTGGAAATGAATTTGTAAAAGATCCGTTCTCGTGAGTCAGGCATGTGATCCGACAGACACTTCCCCTTGGTCTCCGGAATAAAGGTCGAGAACAGCAAAAAGTTCAGTCCGAGCACAAGCATCATGATCAGAACCGGCAGGGCATCCCAATAGAAAGCCTATGGAAATAGTAAATTGACAAAACATATTCCGAGAAACTCTGATCATTCAAGGCTAAAGGATTTGGGATTTTGTCCATTTTAATCCATTATTGTTCCGACTAAAATTAAAATAAAATATATTTAATTTTTTGATGAAATATTCGGAAAATTAAAATATGTCCAAAAAATATTTTTAAACTTATTATATGTAAAGAAAAGGCAAAAAATTGGGATATGCGATAAAATTGATTTTATAATTGAATACTAATTTTTTTTTCAGATGTTTTACAGCATAAAATCGAATCATAATACCATAATATCAGGGGTCGTACATTTTTTTCCGAAAAAAGTATCCGAGACCTTAAAAACAGTTCGCTGGGGCAATTGCTCGAAAAAAGCATAATTTTATAAAACCTTGTAAATCTCTTTGTGACTAATATAAATAAGAAATTTTAAGTGAAATAAAGCATATATGAATGAATTCTCGTTGCAAAAAGCAAAAGACATTATTTTCTGCCTTTTTNGGGGGGGGGGAGGGAGGGCGGCGGTCCCGATAGGGGCCGCCGGTGAAAATTTTGAATTTTCGGCCATTTTCTAAGAACATTAATCATTTTTGGTTTCGGCGCCGGAGAAATTTTTTAATATTTAGATCTTTCTTCTGAAAAAATTGGTCAACTTTTAATGTATTTTTTTAAATTAGAAAATTTGAAAAATTAATGCTTTTTCCTTAAGAAAATTAGTCAGTTTTAAGACATTTATTGAAGAAAATCCAGTTTGTGAGATGCCAGTGGTCCCGACAGGGGCGGGCCACTGGAGAAAATTTTGAAAAATTAAGATTTTTTCTTAAGAAATTTGATCATTTTTATGGAATTCTAAAGGAATTTTTACCAGATAGAACACATGAGGTGCCAAAATTACGCCTAAATTTAAATTCATTTTTAAAATGACCAGTTTGCTTTTTAATTTTCTACCCGTTCTGTTGAACATTTGCACAAAACTGGCGGCAACATTGCGTACCGGAGTCGGGAATAGCTCCGAAGTCATCAGATGATTGATCACAAACATTTGAGCACACAGAACACCCGCGGTAATGATCAGGTAGCGGATCAGAGTTGGTTCATTCAAGCCTGGGTTTGGAAAACATTGATCATTTTAATGGAAAAAATAATTTAAAAATTTTTGATTTTAAAAATGGGCCATTTATTTTCTGTTTTACAAACCCAAAACTTTGCATGCGAACACTGTGCCCAGTGCCGCCAACATGAGCACAATGCAAGACAAATAGATGAGTTTGCGGCCAATGTTGTGCACGGAATAGTCAATGGCAGCAGCCAACAAGTTCAGCAGGAACCGCAACCCACCGAAGATGGCCATGTTCCAGTAGGTGGAACCGGAAAGACGGTCCATGTTGAACAGAACCGTGTAGGCGACAAAGCTCACACACATCCTGGACAGTGAAAAAGAAATATACATATGAGAAGTAATGATATCAAGATATTTGTACATATACATAATACCAATCTCGTCACGATTTGAAATAGTGTATGATCACAAAAGATTTTTGTGTATTGAACATACATGCCATATGATAGCACAGCAGTATAGGAGACCATTCGCCAGGTGTAAAAAAGATGAAAGTAATTGTATCGTTTACCGGACTTTCTGCTGGCATTCAACTGAATAAATGTGAAAATAATTCTTCACTTATTTCAATTATTATTGCTGGCGCACCTCGACTTCTTTGGCGATGATGTTATCGATGGTCTGGATTCTCTGCGAGTTCAGAGTACCATTGATCCGCTCCATTCTGATCAGAATGTCCCGCGCTTCGTCCAGCCGGGCCTTGTGGATCAACCACCGGGGACTTTTGAACACAAACAGGGACAACACCAGGAAGGGCAACACATTCAGAAGGGCCACGAAACGGAGCAGAGGACGCCAGTGGCCGAGCAGAAAGGCAACCAGGGCGAAGATCATGTAGTAGGGCGAGTAGGAGAACACGCTGAACATGATGAGATGGCATGAGCATGACATGGTAAACTATGATAATAATATGGCTTGGCAAAAAATACAACGTATAGTCAGTCATGGCATTAAGATTGACTAATTACTCTCTAAAATTAATTAAATTGGTAAACTATGATAATAATATGGCTTGGCAAAAAATACAACGTATAGTCAGTCATGGCATTAAGATTGACTAATTACTCTCTAAAATTAATTAAATTCCTTCAATTTAAAATTGTTCCATTGATCATAAAATTATTCCAACTGTATGACAATTCGTACAATAATTTCAGAATACCTCATCACCATAACACGAAGCTTTTTCGGCATATTCTCCACCATAAATGCTGTAGAAATGCTTAAAATCAGTAAAAAATAATAATTCGCACAATTACTAACAAATGTTGACCATTGACCTGCTGTGGCCACCCTGGAAAACCATGGCAAAGAATTGGATGACAGTGAACTGAAACAGAGAGTTGGCCTTGGAGGCAGCGAGGAAAAAAGCGAAGGCCCCAGCATAACCAATGAGCTAAAAACGAAAAAAAAACTTAAATTAAAAGGAAATAATTGATTGCCATCATTTGTTTCCGCCCAAACCAATCCGAGAGTTGTCCAAAGAGAAGGGCACCAATCAGGACGCCGATTAGTTGGGCCGATATGCACTTCTTCACCCAAATAATTTCCTCGCAAAAGTAACCAAACTATAAGAGGGGTTGAATGGGCACTCTTTATTATCCTTTGATATTATTTTTAGAGATAAATTGTGGATTTTTGAATATAGTTCTGCTAAAATGAAATTCAACAAATAAAATTGGCCTAATTATCATTTACCTCAAAGGCAATAGAAAAGAATTGAGCATCGATTTGGGGTTCCGACAGGCAAATTTCCTCGTTGCGCAACCGCCGCAACTCCTGGCAACTTTCCCGAGTTGTGAGGCCCTCGAAAGTGTGGTTGCCACAAGAAGTCACCTCCGGGGCAAGTCCCCCGAACACCATATATCTAAGGATAACAAAAAGTGAGAAATTAATTTAAAAGTTCATCGACTTATCCTTACGTTATCCCGCAGCACTGAAAATGGTGTAAAATTTTGAGAATTAATGCAATATATATTGTAAATGGAACAGACCATATTTAGGACTTGGAAGGCATAAAGGACCATGACCAACACGGTGTATCGTCCGAATTTTAGAAAATCCGACAAATTTTCAGTTTGTTTGGAAGCATCTGATGAGTTTCCATTATGTGTTGGGACTTTTAACAGTTTTGTCTCCGGCGGTTCCGCAACTGGGTCTTTGTCGTCAAGCGTCATTTATTGCAAAAAATGAAATAAGCAAACAAATGAACCTCTTAAAACAAGTTTTCATAAATTGAAATAATAGGTATATAAATCGGTTAATTTCCAAATCTCGCTGATTAAATCAGATGGAATACGATATATTAGTTTTCGATACGTCAAGATTCGATGGAATTGTATTCCTTAATAAAAATGGTCAGATTTATTTTTAATCCCCAGTCGGCGATGTTCCCATTCTGCTGGTTGCCTGTCAGGGCTGCCAAGGTGCTCCGCTAATGGCTAGATGAAGGGATTTGCTCCCCACGGGCTTGAGTACATGTCTGACACGGCGGTGGGATTCGAACCCACTTCCCGGGAATTGTGTCCCGTGTGATATACCACTACACTACGCCGCCGACATTGCATTCCTCAATAAAAATGCCCTATTGTCAGTAGGAATAGGAAGTAAAAAATTGGACAGGAAAGGAATTTCATATTCCAAAAAGATAAACGAAGAACTTCTTTTTCTCTTTTTCTTAATTTGCTGGCATTGCACCGAATGTACTCCAACTTATAAATTTTTGGATTTGCGCACCAGATTCACCGAAATAATAAAAAAGATGAATAGGGGAGGGGGTGAAGGAGTGAATGTGCACTCCCCCTCCCCCAATTCTGTTTCGTTATTCTCATCAATGGCATTCGCTCTTTTTCGCCCAAAAGTATAATAATAATAAACTAATGATCATTTCATTACCAATTTGTGTATTACCAAATGATGATGAATTGCTCTGATCAGAACTGATCAACGAAGGAATTCTTTCTTGAATGGGCCGAATGGAAGTCAATAGTCAGCAGATGGGGCAAGAAAACGGGACGGACAAGGACAAACTTCGATGAGGAGGGGGGGGGGAGAGGGTATTGTCGTGTTAGTTCTTCATTGTACTTGACATAAGAAATTAAAATTAGATATTATTTAAAATAATTTTTAAATAATTTCGCATTTTTTAAATGTTAAAAAAGAACCTTAATGAATAATAAGACAAGAAAAACTTATGAGTTTTTGAAAAATCCGAGCCAAATAAATCGGAAACCCTGTAAATATTAATATAATAATACTTAATGATTTACAAGAGTAAGAATAAATTATCAATTGAATCTCTTTTCATGCAAATTTAACCTTCGTTATGCGGTGTAACTAATCAGCAGAAGGGCACATAAAATCATGATAACCATTTAACAGATCAAATCATACAAAAATTATTGTTGATGGGTGTTAGTCTAACAAGTAAGTATCTAGATATATACCTACGAACTAAAAAAGTTGAGAAATAAAAAAACTTTATCATCTTATACATTTATTATGGACCTGATTAATTAATAAAGATAGACCCGATCAGAGTGGAATTATGTAGTATTAATAAGCACCATATAATATCACTTTAAGATATCGTAATGAACTTGAACTTATTCCTTCCAAGAGTAAGTGGTCTTCCACACCTCGGCCAAGCCTATAAAACGAATTAAAAAATAATTAAATTCTAAGCCAAAACTCACAAACGGAGCTGTGGAAACGGTAGAAGATGGTGAGGGGCGAGAAGGAACGCACCAAAAACACCCTAAACAATTTGTGAAATAGTTATATGTTTATTGGATATATTAAAAGTGTTGTTCTCATATTACCCATTAAAAGAGTTCGATTATTCTGATAATTAATAAATAAGTTATTTCAAAGGCGTTGAATTTGATGATAACATTTTGAGTTTGCTGACCAATTTCGCTTCCCATAAAAGTTGACCACGGTGTCGCTGACTCCAGCCTTCTCGGCCTCCAATAAGTTCATCAGAAACATGGAAATGTTGGCCAATAACAGAAAGGTGATCGCTTGCTTTCCTAAGGATATAATTATTATATTTTTAGGCATTTTATAAAAAATAAATTATTTGCCTGGTTGTGTCTCGCGTAGGGCCGGATCGTTGCCAACTCGCAGTTTTCCCTGTGATTATTATGTAAGGATAATCATAAGCTAATGAATGTTTTTTATTATATTCCAACATTTTCTATTTGGATGCATTTATTGTTTGATGTTCGAAAGTGGTGGAAACATACAACAAT